>APFE030977731.1:103414-203330 GCA_000404065.3 Pinus taeda | reverse complement strand
CAGGTTCCTTTCCTTTATCCTTATAAGGACATTTTGTAGCATAATGACCTACTCTTCCACAAGCAAAGCATTTAAAAGGTAACTTACCTCTGAACCTTGCAGAACCCCTTTGAAGATTTCTACAAAGTTTCATTCTTCTTCCTCTTCTTCTGGGACGTGGCTTGCTTCATAATAATCTCCTTTGCCTGATGCCTTGAAAGCAGCTTCTCTTCTGTCTGAAGGACCTCCCTTTCTCATTTCATAAGCAGTTAGAATTCCATGTAGCTAAGACATAGTAAGAATTCGTAGATTTTCCTTTTCTTCTATTGCAGATACTTTAGATTCATACTTGGGGGACAATGATCTTAGAACCTTTTAAACCACAATAGCCTCTTTTATTTCTTCACCCAAATTTTTCATGCAATTAACAATCTCATCTACCCGAAGAAAGTAGTTAGCCACACTTTCATCATTATACATCCTGAGATTCTCATACTAAATCCTGAGAGTTTGAAGTTTAGCACGCTTTACCTATTCATCTCCTTCGTAGCTCAAGACAATCTTGTCCCATATTTCGTTTGTTGATTTATATTGCATAACCTTCACAAACTCTGTTTGAGATAAGCATCCCAAGAAAGTATTGACTGCTTTAGCATTTGTTTCATATTTCTTCTTTTCGGTCGCATCTATAGGAGTAGCTGAAGGAAAAGTGTAGCTTGTATCTATGATATCCCAAAGTTCTGTACCAAGAGATTGAAGATATGCGGTAACTCTTATCTTCCAATAATTGAAGTTTGTCCCATCAAAAATTGGTGGCTTGATTGATGCTTCCCTCTCATAGTTGCTCATGATGAATGATCTTCCTTCAAGCGATTAAGCTTCTCCGAAGGACCTGCTCTGATACCAATTGTTGAAAATAATACTAAGAGGGGGGGTGAATTAGTATTATCTAGTTATTTTAACAAATCTTCTTTGTTTACACTTTGAATTATTTTTGCATATCAGTACCATAAAATAATGAGCATGAACAAGAAAAATAGATAGTCACATCAAAGAACACCGTATATAAGGTGGAAACCCAATGTGGGTGAAAACCACCTGCTGCAATATGTCTCTATCTTCTTTCAAATTAGAAACTCCTTTTACAATGGTCTTGTACTGGTGCAGTCCTTTGCCCGTACGCAGGCTGCAACCTGCAGAGAGCTAGAACTCTCTCTCGTTTTCCAGTCTCTCCTGGAAGGGAGCTACAACCCCCTACTTCTTTTCTTACAAGGACCACTTTTCATAAACATCAAATGATCATCAAGTACATGAAGATTTCACAGTCAACTGCAGTAACCAGATCAACAAAACAGAACTAAACCCAGAACACCTTATCAACAGAAAAATTCAGTCAACAGAAAGTCATGAGACAAATACGCAGTTTTCCTTTCTCTGGCCTGCGTCGCTACGCACTTCACCTTCTGCTTCCCTGCGTATACCCGCATAGTTCGTTCTGCTGCGCCGCGTGCCCACGCACTGCTTCTTCTACCGCGCTGCGTACAGTACGCACCCAGATACACTATCGCGCCGCGTACTGCCATTGTAGTCACGCACTCATAAAGACTATCGCGTCGCGTACTTTTACTATGCGTACGCACCTGAACCACTGTTGCGCTGCGTACCCACACATCCCTTCTTCTTCTTATTCGGCGTACCCACGCTGTTACCCTTCTTCTACTCTGCGTACCCACGCAGTTCGCCTGTTTCTACTCTGCGTACCCACGTAGAGGCACCATTAAACACTTGCGTACTTCTGATTAGGGCCGAATTTGCAAATCACTAGTGTGCTACAGTTAGTCGGATGCCCAGATCTGATCATGCGCTCGAGAGATCACCCTTCACAGTTTCGCTTTCCACTTCACTTTCATATATATCAAGCTTTTGAAACAATAACCCAATATTTCAGATCTTAAGATATTCAATTTGCAAAAGATGCTTAGCCAAGGGATCTCCTTTGCTTTATATAGGCAAACTCCTCCTAAAATCATGGATCAATACCACGAGCCAAAACCATAATAACACAAATACCGTCGGATAAATACCAAAGATTAAACATAAGAAACCCCACGTGTGCTTTTCTCTGCCTTGAAGTGAGTGCACTGGGGTTACGCACCTCCTGAACGACTGACCTGTGTGTCTAGCCGCAGTCCCTTCACGGTGTACCTGCGGGTATGCATCTTCTGAACTGTTCTCCTGCGTACTTCTTAATTTTCAACATATTGAGAGCCTTGCCACGGGTGTTGCCATCAAGTACAACATCTGTAACATATAGCCATACCAGAAACATAATGCCAACATTTAGGGCCTCAAAACGGCTTCGGATGTTCAAGACCCAAGAAATTGCCAAAAATAGTAAATTGCGGTACAATTAAGGAAACTGAAAAATTCAAAGGGACTCTGGTGGGGGTCTATGTGGAACAAACAAGTGGCCACCCACATCCACCTGGATTAGATAAACTATGGTAATTCATTATCAAATATTACATTCTGACAAAGATTGTCCCAATATGAAAATCGATCATGGTCAACCATGGACATCTCATTGTGACAAGGATTATGTCAATATGTAAATAAACCATTGTCAAGCATGTTTATTTTATCATTTAGGATATTTATATTGGGGTTTGTAATATTAATCGCTTGGGTTTAATATTATTCCCTTCGTTTTATAATCCCTTGGGTTTTTTATATTAATTTCTTGGGTTTATAATATGAGTCCCTTGGGTTTATTAGCCTAAGCGTTCATATTCCAAGGACAAGCATGGTCAACCATGGTCCAATGTGACATTATGACAAATATTTTATGAATATGAAAATCAACCATGGTTAACCATCATCAACCTTGGCCAATCATTCTCAACCAGGGTAAACTATGGTCAACAATGGTCAACTATGGTTCACTATGGTCAATTATGGTGGACCATGGTTGACCATGGTCCAAAACCACTTGGTGACAAAGGTTTTCTCAATATGAAAATCAATCATGGTCAACCATGGTGAACAATTTTCGAACATCATATTACGAAAAAGATTGTCTCAATATGTAAATCAACAATTGTCAACCATGGTCAACCATTGTAAACCATGTTTACTTTAGCATTTATAATATTTATCATTGGATTCCTATACCTTGTTTTATGATATTTATATTAGCGTTTATCATACATTTTTCTCGATATGAAAAACAGTCACGGTCAATCATGATCAATCATGGGCAACCATGGTCCAATGTTGCATTGTGAAAAAGTTTCGGTCAATATGAAAATCAATGATGGTCAATCATGGTCAATCAATGTCCAGTGTCGCATTGTGACAAAGATTTTCTCAATATGAAAATCAACTAGCATCAACCATCATCAACCATGTTTGTTTTAGGGCTTATAATATTTATCTTAGGGTTTATATACTTTGGCTTTACCATATTACTCCCTTCGGTTTAATATTATTCCTTTGCATTTTTAGTATTAATATCTTGGGTTTATTAGTTCTGTGGGTTCATAGTATCAATCCTAAGGGTTTATAATCTAAGAGTTCATATTCCTAGTGTATAATATTAATCCTAGGGTATAATATAAATCTATTGGATTAATAATATGAATATTTATTATATTATTGATAATATTAATAATATTATCATATTATTTAATATAGTTATATATTATTATTATAATTGTCATTATAATTTTTAGAATCGTTATCATTTTTATAATATAATAATATGATATTTTATAATATAATAATATTATTATTATATTATATATTATTAATATCAATATTAATATTAATATTAAATCCATATCAATTGAATCACATGGGTGTATATCAACCACATTTACTAATGTGGTTGTGCTAGAGTACACAAAAAGAAATCTTGATATAGTGATAGATGAAATGTAGATAATGCTAATATTCATAAATATTTTTACAAAAAAGATAATTTATGGGAAAATAAATCCTAATAGACCATGCCATGTGTGAAGAAATAATTACAAAAATAAAAAATTAAATTAGGTGGTTACTACTAACATACTAAAACAACCATATTAATAAATATAATTTATATACCCGATAAACATTAGCTTATTTAAATGCATAATAACACTTATTTTATAAATATTTAGCATTTAGAAATTTATTATTTATAATTATTAAAAGTAGTATTATAAAAAAACTATAATTACCTAATTTAACTAGGTGTAACAATCGTGCCTTCTATCCCGGATGCGGGTGTATAGTCAGAATGTAAATGCGATGGGACAGGGGTGGGGTGAGGTGCGACGACACCTGCCCACCCAGTACAGAACAGTTAACCGCCTTCTGAATGAAGGACCTCGGCAGTTGAGAAGCGCAGGGTTCATTTGCTTCATTTCAAGCGGCTTTGATGCTCCCATCCTGTCTTCCAATCTATTTAACGCCTCTGCATGCTCCGGCTTGCCCCGGACCTCATCTCTCTTCAATGCCACAGTAATGGCGGGTGCTTCTCGATGCATGAAAGAGGACGAGAAATTAAGGCTTAGCCATGAGATTGTTGTGGAGCCGCTTTCGTTGATTCACTCGCATTACTACCTAGCCTCTAGTCTCTGCTCTGGTTATGGTCTGTATAGTGTTGGCTTCGTCTTCCTTGCTGCCTCTTGTGGCTTGAAAGGGGAGATTAATCTGGAGCTATGCTCTGGTTGTTTGGAGGAGCCGACTCTGTTAATCCTTTGGTTTCTCTCTTGGGCCTTTGGCCTTCGTTTTGATGATTATCTGATTTGCTCTGGCCCTGCCATCGCTATTGCTCAACCTTGTTTTTCTACTGCTGCTTCTGTATCCCCTATGCCCCTTCTGCGCCATAGAATGTGGTGCCGCAGGGGCATTCCTCGGCGTGCGTCTTCCAGCCCGTCCTCTGATTCTCCCTCCCTCTCCAATGATTTCCTTGCCGGCCATTCCCCTCGCACTCATAGTGGGAGAGGGTGTCTTCTTTCGCCCAGCCACTACCGTGAGCCCCGTCCTCCAGACACCACGTCTTCTCCCTCATTTGACTCCACGATTTTCACCTTCAACTGCTTTCTAAACCGCCCAAGGATTACAACTCACATTTCGGTGGTCTTCCATGAGCAAACCCAAGAGGGGGAGTTAGCTCCCATCCGAAGGGCCTTGGCTTTGTCTCTGTTCCAAATCTGTTTCTCCAGATGGGGATCGATAGTGCATCTTTGCAGGCTCCGGATGCACAAGCTCACAGTGCTCTTGACGTTGTGATGGCACCGGTTGATCCTGGTCCTTCTGAACTTGAAGTTTCTCTTGCAAGGGATCTGCCTGATACCAGTTGGTGCAGAATAGTGGAAGAGCCTCCAGATGATTAGTTTGCTCACTCTTGCCTTGTTATCGTGCCGTGCGGCCCATACTATTGGGCAAGTTTTTGTTCAAACAGCTATGTGGGTTCATTCTTGCAAGTTTTTGTGAATTTCTATAAACTCTGAAATATCAAGAAGATCATAAATTGTTACCCTATGTGGGTTTTGATAACTGGTTCAAGACTGAGTTCCCTGTCATTGGGCAGTGTCCTTAACTATCCTTACCTGCTTAGCTGATCCTATCTGTGTCTCTGCAAGGCAGTATTTTTGACTTCAGTCATGTTGTAATTTTACCTTTTTGTTAATATATTAATATTATTTAAAAAAAAATAGTCGTGCCTTCTAATTCATGTTGGTCTATTTGATTGTGGCATTTATTCCCCAAGCTAATAAAGTTGTATGACATATCAATGTGTGCAAAATAAACTATTTTCTATTTGCTAATGCCATATGCGTATTCTATGCTCACATAATAAATTGTATTTCACATCATCCAAAGTGTCTACAAAATAGATTTTTGGAAATAAAGATTTAATGCAGTGGAAAATTTAGAAACGGAAAATAATATTTCAGATTAAGTTATCGGAAGTGGAGCATCATATGTCGTCAAGCAGTAATTAATTAATGCATTACAAAGAAAAATTAATTACATAAGGTTGAGTCTAACGACTTTGTTGATTCATGCGTTTTTTTTCTCTCACTGCTTCCAATAGCCACGATGACCTCGTACACTATCCACGAAATAAATGAATCTTTAATTAAATGAGGTATGACAACAATAATATTTTTTGAAATTAAATCTGGTTTATTTATTTGAAAATCAAAATTTTCAACCTACACATCAATTGAATCAGATACAATTATAACATTTTATTAATTGTGAAATATAAAATTCAGATTAATAACAACAAACTCGGAAATTGTTTTGCAATGTGACAGGTGGTAGTCACATTGCAAACTGTACCTACTCTTCTTGCAGATTTTCCCTAAGAAAGTTGTCAATTGAATCGACCTAGGCATCTCAGTTATGGGGCCCTTATAAAATGGACAGTTCTGGACACTTAAAGAATGAGTTTTTTATATCATTTAGATAATGTTCAATGAAATTTATACAATATCCGGGAATGTGGAATGATGGCCATTTTTATAATAATTAATGACTGAAAATGTTAGGATAAATATTTTGTTATGAGTCACACTTTTTATAATTTTGTTATTAAATTAAAATTTATTTTTCTAAAAGATGTAATATTTATATAAATTATTTTATAATTAATATTTTAAAATTATATAAAATTTATTAATTTTTTAGTTTTATAACCAGGTATAAAAAATTAATTTTTTGAAACTAAAATCTTTAATTACATTCATATTCATAATCTCTTTCATATTATTAAGTGTTTATTAAGGTAAAGAAATTTTTTAATAAAAATGATTGACTAACCTCATAATCAATATCTTTTTGTTATAGATCTGACCTAGAAATATATGATAATAACAAATATACTCAAGAAATTACAAGACTTGAATATAGAAATACTTCTTTATTGATCAAACCCTTAAGGTAGGACAACACCATACATTCACTCAAGGGAAGAGCACACTCCACAAGCGATATGCCTGTTCATACAATATTCCTTGACCTCTCTCAATGTGGAGTCTCTAGCCTCTATATACAATACCATGCGTCATTACCATGGTTCCCTCAATACCATCTATCTAATATCATGGGATTATTACATTATTGTTAATTACTTGTGGTCCCTTACATGATATGGGTTAACCACCTTATTTATTACTAAGGTGCATCACATTATTACATTATTCCCTTCGGTACTTCCCTCTGTACCCCATATTATCCACCCTAGGTATACTACATTCCACCCCCCTTAAACATGTTTTGTCCCCAAAAAAATAAGAAGAACACAAATAATAAGATCTACTCAATAGAGTAGTCCACTCATACCATGCACATGCATCTAGCTATCCAAAAAAAAGGTGAACCCTCGATCTAGTTGGCGCATCGTTCGCTTGAGATGGAAGTTGACCCTAGTATCTCTTATGTGTTGATGTTTAGTAGTTGGATCGTCACCCCTCTGTATTTGTCATGCAGGGGTTGTTGTCCTTGGGGCTAATCCATTTCCATCTTGTTGGTTGTTTTCTTGTAGGGTGATGTGGGTGGTAATATGCTAAAGCTTTAACCGACAGTGTCTTTTTCTTTAATTCAGAACCTAATGGAGCCTAATTGGTATCTAGTACATGTTGTGGTTCTTGCTATTGTTTCTTATCTTCCAATATTACTTCAACCACTTAGTCCTCATCTGATGTATCAGTACCTGTAACATTTTCAACTTCAGCCTCCATGGATTCTCCCTGTTTTTCTGGTACTTGGCTTGATGTTTCTGTTTGGTTGTCGGCCATTAAAGGCTCATTATCTGATGTGTCAATGCCATTAGAGTTTTGTGCTTCTGCCTCCATAGTCTCTGCTCAGGTCTTAATAGAAATATTTTACAATGTTTCTCTATTCTTTTATACCCGAGTTTCATGAATTTCTTCTGCATATAATATTGGCAGTACCCACATATTCCATCCAAGGATATCCCAAAACAACATCCATGTAATCCATATCTGAAATATAAAAGTCAAAATGTAACACATACTTATCCATCGAAAGCTTCAAATCTTTATAAACTTGAACATCCTGATCATCAACTTGTGTGTTTTCAATGTGTTTTGCTGGAACTTGCAATTTTTTGTCAAATAAACATTGATAAAATTATGCTTGCAACTAGGATCTATAGACACAACGATCTTCTCCTTCTGAAAACATCCATGAACCTGCAATAAGGAGATACCATCAAAAAATAACCCTTTAAGTTTCTTGGTTTCCTTCTTTCCTGTAAAAATAAAATTTTTGCTAGGTTGTGTGCATGTTTGTCTAAGCTTAGTAAGAGGACCCAAAGAAATAGATTTATGGTCAAAGTGGTCACAAATAGAATTTGTGAACATCTGTTAAGTAATTGTCCTTGGATAACATTTTTTATGACATTTTCACCATTGCCATCTTTCTTCGTCCAAGTAAATTGCTACCACACATAGTTTAGTTTCATCAGCTATGATGTGATTCAAAGTAAAATATTGTTCCATTTGTGCTACCCATATTGTCGGATCAGAGCCATCAAATTTGTACATCTTCATCGAATTCCTAATATAGACAGAAATACAAATATATCTAACTTGGCGAAAATTTGGAATGGCCACAATTTAGTCAATATTGCTCATAATCCGTATTATAACCTATTTTCGGAAATGGAAAAACCATTATGGATCTTCCCATGTGATAGAAATCCCACTCTAGGCACTGGAATTTCAGATTCACACTGCAACTGTCCCACCATCACAATTGTTTTATTGTTCAAATTCTATCGTGTTATATCACCCACAACTATTATTTTACAATTTGTTTTCAATTGATTTTAGTATGTTTTTAAAAGTTATTTTAACATAATCTTTTTAATATTATTATGTGTTTATTAAGGTAAAGAAGATTTCTAATCAAAATGATTGACTACTCTCATACTCAATATCTTTCCTATTATGCTTACTTAATAATAACTACTCTAAAGTTGTGTATGGTCATTGTTATCTCAATCTTTTTGCCCAAACTCCTAATCCTAGTAATAAGGTACCCCTCTCCTCATGTGTCCCTCTCACATGGTATTGGGATTGTTTGTAGCTAATTTCCAACTTGAATTAAGGATTTCACACAACAGTGAGTTCTAAACCACAAAGTATCTCGATCACCAAATATATTTCAAATTATTGCCCTATTTTGACTAAGTGAAAACTCAACAAAACTATCAAATAGGCCCGCACTGTAGAGGAAAGTACAAATACATATCCATGCAACTTACTTGGAATGTCTTTCTTGCACCATACAATAATCATACCATAGATTCCCTAAAGGTACTAGTTACAAGAGTAGAAGAATTATAATTAATCATCAAACCATTCAAGTAGATGAAATGGAAATGAGACAACATCTTATATTATGAATTTAAAAGTATATTAAAATCAATGTTTTTTGTATATCTCCCTTTATGGCTCAAGTTAATTTCGGATGTTATACATATCCCTTTTTATGTTAAAGTTTCTATGAAATCCACGTTCATCAATGAGAATATTTATATTCTCATGTTATTTCCTTTCCTTTCCTTTGTGACAATGATTGCTCCAAAAAAATTACAAAATACTAGACAATGCTAACTCTCTCAATTTTGCAATAGGTCATAGATGGGCCGCTTTCCTTACATGGCCATATTCCCTTTGCTAGATGAGGCTTGGTCTCTATTTCCTTCGTTGGTTGGGTACACAATTTGTTGGGAAATTGATTATTCAAAATGAATTTTATCAAATACAAAATTATGTGAGTTGCCTCGGAGTTATAACAATTGTGTCCAATAACTATCTATCAATGTGTTGCAATGACAATTTTAAGGCAAGGCACAACATCAAACCTCAGGTGATTTGCACCATCAACCCTTAGGTAAGCTATAGTGCACGATAAGTGTGTTGTAGCACAGAGGAATGATTGATTCAAAAGTAAAAATAAATGTGTTGCAGTAATGCTTGTATAAGCCACTGTGTTGCATCAATAAGGTAACAACATTGTTGTAGTAGTGATTGCCTATCAAGTACATTATGTTTTAAATTATGTTACCTTAAATTCTCAATTTACGAAGGTAAACTTATGAGTACACAACAAATTATCTGCTAGGAGTTTAACTTTCAATTATTGAACTAAAATAAAAATTGTATTTTATGAATGATAATAATTAACATATTGATCTATGAAACATGATAAAACCTATTCTTATGAAAGCATATGAAATAACATGAAATGAAATATTAATTTATGGAAAGTGATGGAAATTTAGATATGGAAAGTTGGCATAGAATCTAATTCTCGAAAAAAATTGAAATTTATAGTAAGAAATAACACATATTTTTAATCTAAGAAAACATAAAATTCTACTTTCTTGGAAAGCATATAACTTTGAGCTAGGAAAGAAAGAAACTTATTCTAGAAATAAATTTGAAATTTAAGAAAGAAAGTCTATTCAATGAAACCAAGAAAGTCTATTCTATGAAAGAAAAGAGATCTATTCTATGTAAAATAGAAAATGTATTCTAGGAAAACTTTAGCAATTGAATTATAAAAGAAAGGAAATTTATTCCTAAAAAAGCATGGAAATCCTATTTGTCAAATGCATGGAAATCCTATTTGTCAAATGCATGGAAATGGTACATAATTAAAGAAAGGAGTTTTACTTTATGAAAACATTCACAACCAATCTACTTAAGTAGTTATCAAAATGAAATATATTAACAACCTACAAGCTACTCTATACAGAACATTATCTCAAGAATATAATTTACAAAAATCCTGTAAACATTGTCTAGTAATGAATTTTAATTTAAGAATTCCTTATTAACCCTATTATGGAAAATGTGACTCGAAGAAATGCTACTGAAAATGAAAGATCTATTCTCAAATGTATACATGTAATTTTTGGTTAAAGTAAATCTTTTTGGATTTCTTTTATGCTTTCAAGCACCTGATCTAAACCTAGAAAACAGGAAAGACAATATTAAAATGGTAAGACTAAATGTAAACTAATAGAGCATATAACTATATTATAGTAAACCCCAAGTAAAATAGAACAAGAATGAAAAGGCTATACCACAAAATTCTCATATTCCCCAAGAGGTCCCTCCATGTGATCATACAAGATTGAGGAAATGCAAAGAACTATTCTACGAATAGGAAATTACTCATCAATACTTAATAGTAGAAAAAGGGTAATGTGTGATATTAAACCAACAATAATTATGCGTACATAATGTTCATAATTATATAATATCTTTTTCTACCTCTATCTTGTCAGCAAGTCAATTTATAATGTCTCTTAAAAATAACTAACTCAAAATGATGTTGCTACCAATTAGAAAAATTGAATAATGATGTCTCTTAACTACAAGGTTAAATCTAGTTCCTATGGTTCAGTGATGACTCATTGTATCATATTAAGGCATGTATGGTAATAATCACCCTCAAATTATCCCTTATCATGAAATATATGAAGAGCACGAACTCACTCGCTTGAAGTGAGTCCAACCACCATGTAGTAGTCTTGATCCAATCCACCTATGTTCTTCTCTCCACATGGTAGGTTGATTGGAAGTTTGATTGAGCCAACATGGATATTCAATAACTTATTTGTCATGTCAAATTATTGGAGCATGATATTTGAAATTTGTTCCATATTTTGATATACTTCAGTCGTTATCACCACTTGGGGACCATAGAAACCTTTTATTTAGCTACAAATTGTCACAAGAGATGTGAAAAATGTTAATTTTTGTAATATTTACACATTACCTTAAAATTTGAAATAAAAATGTATAGAACCATAGAAATAATCGACTATTGCCTTATGGATATGCTTATGAAAAATGTGAGAAGATCATGAAAAAATAGGTTAGTATGAAGGCTTCTATGTGGTGTAAATGATAAAACTAAAGTATCTTCATGCTAAAAATGTTAAAAAGGTGTTGATTCTTAGGCCCAAAATTTTCGCACACCTATAGTGTTGCACGTCTTCATGAATGTTAGATAATTTTCAAATATTTGTCACCTTCTTGATTGAAAGGATGGCCTCCAATGCTCAGATCAGAGTATCCAAGTTTCTTTTGGCACCTTTCTTCTTGATAGCAATAGACCCCCTTAGTTTTTTCATTAACATTTTTCCTTCAAAATTTTGATTTTTTGTTTAGTGCCTTGTTGGATTTCTTGAACCTATAATTCCTATTATACCAACAATACACTTTTTTGCAAAATTTAATGGTTTCAAACCTTAGGAATCTCATTTTCCCTCATTAAATGTCTTTTTAAGATTTCCACTTCAGACAATTTTTCTCACATTGCTTCGATGATGTCTTATTCCATGGATATATTAAAAGGTAAATCATCATCTCTAAGGCTATGTTAACACTACTATAAACATCCTCCAATATTTTTCCCACGCTTGAATTTTGGAGTCTACTTAGAATCCCACAATATGTCGTTCCATGGTCGATTGGTGTTTTATAAAATGTTTAAGTCTTGTTCCAAGTATTAAGTGTCAAGTCACTTCCACATGCATGCGGAGTCCTCGATGAGTTTATGAGAACAGTTCCTTTATGCAAGATTGAAGAGGCATGGCACCATCCATTAAGAAAATACATGTTTCAACTCCTATTTACAGTGGATGCACAATTTTGTTGAGAGTCTCCCTCACCTTGGTTGCGATTGTATTCTATTTTTGTGAGTGTTATCAACTATTTCTTTTGCAAGCCGTTGTGTTCTCAAGTGTGACTTTAACTTTCATGGTTGTCACTTGTTATTTATTTTTCCTGAAAAAGTGTTATACTCATGTTAACTTCACTTTGGCATGTGTTATAGGTTTTAACCCTATAAATAAATTACCAGCAGAAAAATTCTAAAAAATTATAAATAAATAATGATGAGAATGTAAACAAATACAAAGATATTTTCCCTGGTTCCCAAAATAGAGTCTACCATATTGATTTTTCATTATGTTCATTTCAATGTTACAATACATATATATACATTCAAAAGAATTCATAAACCACAATTCAGTAACCCTGGATTAGAACATATCCATAGTTCTCTTAACTGAATCTACAAAATACCATGGGCAGAAAACCATTATGTCCAAAACCATGTGAAAACCCCATCCAAAAAACCATAGGTAGGTCCACCCACCTAATATAGGGTCGAAAAAAAAGTTCTCGGGGCATTTCCCCAGAACCCATGCAAGGGGGATACCACCCCCCTCAAACCCCCCAAAAGAGGGGTTACGTCCCCCTGTCATCTCCCCACACATGTGAGTAGTCATAAAAATAATATGACACACACCCAACATGTTTTTCCTTCAATTTATTTAACTTTTTATATTTTCGCTTTTATATCATTTCAAGTTGTGATTGCTTTTTTTGAGTCATGGCATTCGCCTGTATTGTATCAATGGAATTCATGTTTTTGATGCTTATTTAAGTTGCGATCAGATTCATTTCTCTCTTTTACTCTATTGGTCTCACAATTATCCATTTTCAAGGCCTTTCCAGTTCCTACTATTTAGCATAAGTTTTAGAGGCTTTCTTATTCCTACAATGTATTGCGCACAACTTATTCATGAGCCTCATTGACCCATATTTCCTCTGATACATTTTCACTAAGCATTTTCTAGGGTTTCCTTCCTTGCAGAGTGCATTAGTATTTCCTAAGGATAATTCACCTAGCCTATTGATGCCTTGCTCAGTGAAAAATCGCACATCATAAGAAAGAGGACCTTCTCTACCCTAAAAAGTGCACTCCAAGCCAAAAAGGACCTTCTTGCATTAAAAAATTCACTCTTAGAGCTTAAGCACAATTCAAAATTGTGATCCCACTTCAGGCCAATGAGTGCACTCCTTTTTGCAAGAAGAAATATGCCCTCTTAGAGTGCATATCACACCAATGAAGCATGAAGCTTCAACCTTCCAATTGAACACATGTCACATTGATGAAGCAAAAAGATTGAACATAGTCATTCAGCATGAAGAATCCTCCTTATTAGAGCACATGCGCACTAATGAAATATGAAGCTTGGGTGCACTCCTTCAACATGAATAAATGGTACCTCTTAGACTGCATGTCACACTAACAAAACATGGTGCTTTATCCTTACCTTTGAGAACTTGCTGCACTCATGAAGGAGGAAGCTTGAGCACACTCCTTCAACATCAAGAACTGTGTCCTTGTTGTGCACATGAGTGCACCTCGAAGGCTTGAATGTTTTCCCTTCATCCCTTTGGCATGCTACAATACACCCTCCTTTTCCCTAATCACATGGCTCACTCATGAAGCCTGAAGATTTTGAGTGCACTCCTTTGGCTTGAATAACTATGCCCTCCTTAAGAGTGCATGTCACATCCATGAAGCATGAAGCCTTAGAGTGCATGTCACACCCATAAAGCGCGAATATTCATCCTTCCCTTTGAGAGCATGAGCACACCTCAAAGACTTGAATGATTTCCTTTCATCCCTACGGCATGGTCTAGTGAGCCCTTCTTGTCCTTTGGCACATGAGTGCACTTTGAAGGCCTGAAGGCCCAAACCTTCACACCTTCGTCTCTTCAACGTGATCCATTGTACCATTACACCATCGAGTTCTCTATCTCTTGATTAAGTGCACAAGTTAAACTTGAAGGCCTTTGTGAACCTTGATGTGCTTAGCTATGCCATCATACTGAAGCCTTCTTCTTTTAACCCTCTCATAAGCCTATCATGACAAAATCATTCCATGAGCTAGGTAGTGATAGAATATATGTGTTTAGACTGATTTCACTTGATCATGAACTATTTTTATTGCAATCATTACCTTCCTATCATGATAAGGTGATGCTCAAGATACTATAGCAAGGAGAAAGCATAAAGAAACACCTTATGAGAAGAAGAACAACAGAGAGCTACCATGTAGCCATGAAGAAGATCATGGACAAAAATGGAAAGAAGACATTGCATGATGACTTAGAGGATTCCATTGTTTATCCAAGGCCCTTTGGATAGTTAAAATAATAAAAATAATGGATCTTTCATGAAGATAAAGCCTAGATCAGATCTATCATCAAGAATGCAACATGAAGCAACAAGGAAGACAATGTGGCATTGCCACCTCATCATGAAGTCCTTCTAATAATTTTCAAGTTTTAACATGTACAAGTGTCATCATAGTGGTCAATGTATGTCCATTTTTCATTCCACATCATCATGTGGAGTGTAATGCTGTCTTTTTAAAGAAAATGATCTGATGTAAAGTGTGGAAGTCCAAGATTCATATGTAGAAACATGAAGCGTCATATAGTCTTATATGGATTAAAAATGTATAGAAGTGCAAAATTCATTTAGAAGTTTAAGAATTGTTTGGAAGTCCAAAAGGTGCGCTAAAATTCCAAGGGTAATGAGGGTAATACAAGAGTCATAAGGATACGAAAGGTCATTCCTCTTGTTATAAAAGAAACCTCATAACTCAAGCAAGGGGGCCTTTGGAGGATTAAGATTTGGAAAACTAGTCTTGGCTTCTCTACTTGGCATAGGAGAGAAAATTGTTTTTTGGATAAGAAAGAAGTGACTTAATGTTCCACTATTGGAACTAGAACCTCACTAGTATAATTATGTACTTAGATATTTCAGATAATATTGAAACTCTATGAGCCAACACATTTTCATGGACGTATCATAAATGTTTTAAGGTTACTCATGGGATGTTTATGATATATGTTGTGTTCATATGTACTAGAGAAATAGAAATATTTTAGTAAATTCGATACTCATATTGTTGAATGTGTTCTTTTATTTAGTTAATAAGCCTTATGTGAACTATTTTTCTAACAAATATTTTTCATGCTCTCATGTGTCTCTCTTATGTTCGTACTATTAATTCCTTCTAGAACCTCACTTTTTCTCTTCCCCTTCTCAAGGTATCCTTTTACACATTGCAATCAATGTTTTAGAATATCAAATTACTTGTCTATTCAAGGTTTATGTATATAATCTCTTATGTGATTCATTGAAACCAAGATCATCCTTATAGTTATGGTGGTCAAGTTGATACATCAAATGGGGCTCTTACTCAAAAAAATGTGAGGTCTAATTGGGGCTTCACATCGGGGAGACCCATTGTATGTTGGCGGTATTGAGCACCATCAACATTATGGAACTAGAAGGAGGGCTAGATGACAAGTTGTGTCTGTTGAGTCTATTTTGAATCTGTTATATTTAATGGATCATCCTCAAATAATACTCTTGGGGTATCTTTATAGTCTATGTACCCCTGCCAAACTTTCAATCCATGATGAGCCTCTTTAGGACTTGTCTCAATTGAAATTTGATTATGAGGATAGAACATCCATAACTTAGAACATCTATAATTTTCTTAAATTTTGTTAATACTATGAAATTGATGATGAATATTTTTCTTGTGTGTCTTGGTTCCCAACCCTAGATGGTCGTGTTAATTGATGGTGTCATACCTTAGCATCTACCTCCATCCATTCTTTTGATCAATTACCTAGGAGCTTCATCAAGATTTTGATAGGTATGGTTACTAACATGTTCTTAACACAAGCAATCTTGTTAGAATGAATTGTAATGAATCAATTCAGGGTTTTTCTAATATATTCCTTCACTTATGTTATGAATTCGTCAGGGAAAATTTGGATTGGGATTCCTTAAAGAGAATTTTAAAATTTTGGTTTGAATATCCTTACACTTCAAATCTAAAGCCTCTCATGTTTATATTTCCTCAACTTTTGTAAATTATGAGATATCTCTAGTTTGAGTGGAGTATCCTACTTTTCCTTTTGCTCCTTATCGTCCTTATTTTATAGTACCAATTTGGGTCCCTCCCGATAATAATGTTTTAGTTTGGAAATCTAGAAATCAAATTCCTATTGCATATTCTCAACCTTCTCCCACTTTTCATGATTCAGATTAAATAGAGGAAACCATTCAATGGTTCATGGAGCCTCATCTAAAGTTCAATCCTCTGATTCTCCAAAAACATATTAACACTCATAACTTTAGACTTGAATTTGATTTCAATTCTTGTTATCCATCATCATCTCTTTCCCATGATTTGTTAGGTCCCTATATTACTAGTGTAAACCCTTATTATTATTAGTGCAGCCACCTTATTGTATTATTGTGCCCATATAGTCCCCATGTTGTTATTATTGTACCCCATAGAAGCCCACTATTGTTATTATTGTGCCCCTATAATTTTATTGTTATGTAGGCTTTGATTGTATTGGGACCTTTTAGACTCCTATATATAGAAAGGAGGTATTTTCATTTGTATCATCCCAGAATTGTTGTTTTTTATAGTGTAAAGGAGGTTTCCCCCTCAAAGAGGCTAATTTCTAAGTTTTTGATATGCCTTTTCTATCTTTTTGTGAGTTGGATTCATAACATTTGGTATCAGAGCCCTCGATTCTAGGGTTTTTCTGCTACAAAACAGGTCATCATGCCATTTTATCTATAACATTTCTTTTGCTATGTTTCAGAAGCTAAAAAAACCCATTTGATCCAAAATATCAACGATCCTCAAATCTTAATTTCAGATCTTGTCTCGCTATATTTGCCGATATATGATCTGAGGAAGTTAGGGTTTCTGAAAGCTCTAGAATTCCATCTCAAACATGTCATCATGAAAATTTCACAATAAGTTTTTTTTCTATGAAGGTTCAGACACTGAAATTAAATCCAAATTTAGCTGAAAGCCTAATTAAGCTCAAGACCAAATTTTAGATCTTGTTTCACTACATTTTAGTATATATGGTTCAATACATTTATGGTTTTTATAGGCTCCTGAATTACATCTAAAGCAGGTGATCTTGCAAAAAAGTCGTCATGACTTTCTCTCTAAGTATCAAAATAAAATTTCGTAAGAAGTCATGGAAAGAGAATGAACTATAGTTTTTTGATCATTGTTTTCAGGCCTGAAGGTTGAAGCAATGACATGTGGAACTTCGTAGAAGTTAGCTCTATTGAAAAAGTATATAATCAAGTCATCTTGGGAGATTGGGCATAATACTTTCTACGAAGTTAGCTCTATTGAAAAAGTATATAATCAAGTCATCTTGGGAGATTGGGCATAATACTTTCTCGGAGAATCCAATTTTAGTCAGACTTGTGGCATTATAAATAGGACTCAGAGGGCTACCATAGTTTGTAATTTCAAACCTTGGAGATACAAAATTTTAGAGATACATCAGATTCAATATCTAGCTCCTACAATGTGAAAAAATGTGTGTATTTTTTTTATTTTTTCATAAATCTGGCTTGAAAAATTACTTGGAAGGAATTAAAAGGGCATAGTGAAGCATAATTATCATTAATTCATGCCTCAAAGAAATAAAATGGAAACCACTAGTAAGAAACCTGAAAGCTGTAACATGACACATGAAGAAGAGGAAGAAATGCAACATGATATATGAAAATTATGAAGCCATGTGCAACAAATTTCACTCTCGTAAAAAGTAAGAGAAGATAAGATCGATTGTTCAAAAAAATACGTGGAAGATAATATGAATTTTTTAAATAAAGGCATGGAAGCTAAGATGGATGGTATGAAAGATAACATTGAATATTGGAAGAAGGACATAGAAGGTTGGAAGGAAGGTTTTACAAAAAGTTGCTACAAAAAAGGTTACTTAATGACGAAAATGTAGTAGAGGAAACTCATAATGAGAACAAATAAATTTTAATCATGATTCAAAGAATCACAACATTGAAGATTTGAAGAAATAAGTGGAAGGTTTGACAAAGCTTCTACAAGAAAGGCTTCCTAATGGTGAAAAGGTAGTAGAGAAAACTTACGAGGAGAACAAAAAAATATTTAATCATGATTTCATAGAATCGAAAGCTCGAATAAAGGCCCATCACATTCCAAATAATGATATGAGGAAGTTTGATGGCAAAGATCCTATAACATGGAAACTATAGATGGAACAATATTTTGACTTCCATAATGTAAAAAACACAGAAAAGGTATGCATTGCAACTTTATATTTGGAACCAAATCAGTTTGTATAGTATTGATGGCTTTCCTCCCGTAAATAAATTGTCACTTGGTCAATTTTTACGAATGAAATGATAGCACATTATGAGGATACAAAGAGAAACACCTTCTTAAACGAATTGATAGATCTCAAACAAAAGGATTCAATGGTAAAGCACATTGAGTACTTAAGAAAATTGAATATAAAAGTAAATGATTTTCTAGAGAAGTAGAGGATTGATGTCTTAATAGGGTATTAAAAGCATAACATTCAACATGAGGTTCATCTTTCGTAACATGATTCATTGGAAAAGGAATTTAGGCTGGAAAAAAAAATGGAAAGCAAAATTATGGCAACAAGTAAACCTACCACTCACAACTATAAAGATGGAAGTGTTGTTGCCCCTAGCCTTCCACAACCTATAATGCTGACACCACAAAAATTGGAAGAAGAAAGATCAAAAGGGCTTTGTTACAGTTGTGATAGAAAATACACTAAAGGTCATAAGTGTGATGAGAAAAAAATATTTTACATAGATTGTGAAGAGGACGAAGAAAAGGAACAAGAAACATCAAAAGAAAAGGATATGCACCAAGAAAAAACCCTAAAGAAAGAAGAAATGAATCCAACCATATCTTGTAATGCATTGGCTAGAATTACCACTCCTCAAACTATCAAGATAGAAGGACATATGAAGAAGAAAAAGTTAATAGTGTTGATTTATTTAGTTCGCACCCAAATTTTTATTCATTGTAAGATAGCCAAGGATTTAAATTGCTTCCTCTATCCAACACTAGAGTGTCAAGTGACGGTTACAAGTGCATGAACCATAAATTACTCGGGAAAGTGCCAATATATCAAACTATAAATGGGAGAATATATATTGACTAGCACAATGCTTTCCATTCCAATGGGTGGTGGCAATGTTGTAGTAGGAGTCGAATGGCTACAATTCTTGGGTACAATACCTTTTAATTTTCATGAACTTTCCATGAAAAAAAAATCAGAAGGAAAGGATGCTCAATTAATGGGTATTACATGGAAACTGGGAAATATAATTAGCTCTAATGGAATGACAAAGTTTTAGAAGAAAAAAAAACGAGGCATAATTGCACAATTATGTTCACTAGAGGTTCCCACATCAAAATCATCTATTTCTCCAGGTATCCAAAAATTGTTGGACAATCATTTCAAGGTATTTGAGACCCTAGAAGGAATCACACCCATTCGTGATCATGATCGTGCTATCCATTTGATTCCAGGAAGTGTTCCTCCAAACATCAGACCTTACCTAATGGGAAGGCACTTCAACGTAAAAACAGATCATGATAGTCTTAAATACTTTTTAGACCAAAGATTATCTTCAGAAGAACAAAAAAAATGGGTCACAAAGATGTTGGGTTATAACTTTGAAATAATCTACAAAATAGGGAAGAAAAATGTTGTTGCAGATGCACTCTCAAGAAAGGATGAGGATGTGGATGCATTGTTTTGTGCAATTTCTATTATCCAACTTGATTGGATAATTGAAGAAAAGGATTAATGGAACAATGATGAAGAAGTGTGGGCACTTATTCAAAATTTGGAGAAGGTCCTAGTTCAAACAATATTTCTAGAACTTGATGAAGAAGGGAATATCATATTGGAACCCGAAGAAGTCATATAAACAATAAATAGAAAACTATGAAATCAATCAATTTCAGAGTATCTCATCAAATGGAAGAACTTACCTATTGAAGACTCCAAATGGGAGGATGATAATTCTATACAAAAGTATCCATAACTACTCAAGCATTGAGGACAACACTTTTCAGAGGAGAGGGTTATGTTAGGCCCCTATACTACTAGTGTAAACAATTATTGTTATTAGTGTAGCCCCTTATTGTATTATTGTGCCCATATAGTCCCCGTGTTGTTATTATTTTACCCCATAGAAGCCCACAATTATTATTGTTGTGCCCCTACATTATTATTGTTATGTAGGCTCTAATTGGATTGGGACTGCTTAGACTCTTATATATAGAAAGGATGTCTTGTCATTTGTATCATCCAAGAATTTTTCATTTGTGTAGTGTAAAGGAGGTTCCCCATTGAAGAGACTAATTTCGAAGTCATTGATCTCTTTTCTATCTTTTTGTGAGCTGATTTCATAACATGATCCCTTGCCCCTTCATTTGCTTGATCAGTTTACTGTGGTGTATATTCAGTGTTCTAATCCCAAAAATGATTAGGTGCAAGGAAGTCACTCTTTGAAAGTAAAGTAATGGGAAAGTGAGGATTATTTCGATCTTTCTTCCCTTTTTCAAAATATTCCATGTCGAGATAATGCCATTTAATCCTTGGTTGGTTTTGAATCTATCCATCTCGGTGATGACTCAAATGGAATTGATTTTCTTAATCAATTTGAAGTCTTGGTGACCAAAAATTAAAAAGGAATGCAACAAATTAAAGATGGGATGCAACAAAAATAACACTACATTTCATTAATATCAAACACTGGAATATGCTTACTAATAGAATGGAATCTAACTTGGGTGATGGTAGCTTATCTCTTAGAAGCGATTTTGTGGATACATGCCTTCGAATTGTGTTACAATGAGGTTGGAAGGCCTATTTATTATTGAGAAATAAGGGAAAACCCTAAACATCCAAAAACTTAACCCCAGGAGACAAAGCGCCAAAACTATGGGCCCTATTTGGGTAAATTGTTACATCAACTTCCTGGTGTTGTAACTTTGGCATACGATCTTTGTTTTATGCACAAAATATCTCGTTATAAAGAGGTATTTGAGGAATAAAAATTTCGAGTGGCCAACATGGTGAAATACAAATTTTGGCCCTAGTTTTCCCAAAAATATTTACTTAGGGCCTCAAAACGGATCAGGAACTTCACGACCTGTAAAACTGCTAAAAGCAGTAAAGTTTGCTCCAATCAAGGAAAATGGAAAACTGAAAGAGATAGTGGTGGGGGTCCAAGTGTTATAGGAAGGTAGCCACCAACAACTACCTCAATTAGTCCTCCAACCTTAGGATGCAATTGTCCCCATTGCTTTGATTTCCTCCACGAGATGGGGAAACTTTTGCTGAACTTGGTCCTAGGTGAGCCACTTCCCTTGGTGCAGGAGTTGGCCATCTTTGACAACCCAATATAGTTGGATCTTCTATTGGTGAGTGTTCTTTACCTGTGTGTCTAGAATTTGATTAGTTTTGGCCTATTCCATGCAATATGGGTTTAAATATATTGGTGTGTATTTTTCTACATTGTCTCATGTGTCCAGTAATCCTAGGAACTATGGTCGAATGAGGTCCACTTTGAACAGTGGGTGCAAACCAAGGAATGGGGGAATTTTGAGCTCAAAAGAATTGTCTCCGAAAATAATGGTAATGTTGTAAGGACCATAACATAGTGGTTTGAGCTTCCTATGGGCTCTAGTAAGGTGTCCTTTCTGCAAATGCAACCAAAAATTGTCACCCACCTGAAACTTGTGTGGAACCCAATGTTGATCATGTCATTGCTTATACTTGGAATTTTACTTGTCCAAGATGTTGTGAACCTGTTGACTGATGTGTTCAATTCATTCAATAAATTTTGTTTCTTTATGAGCCTTGGAAAATACATGTGTAGATTTTTTCTATGTATTCGCGTCAGGCATGGCACCATCAATTAGACATAATGGTCGAAATCCTAAGCCCACTTGAAAGGGACTGCTACTAGTTGATGTATGGAGAGCTCTGTTATAATTGTGCTTCACATATGGAAACTCTCATCCTAGGTTCATGGATGCTTGTAGTTTTACATCTGGAGTATGTGCACTATCATCTTGTTCACGACTTCTATCTAGCCATCAGTCTGGCGATGGAAGGTAGTCGACTTAATGAAATTGGTGTCCAATAGTGTCAAAAGGCTTCATTAGATTTTTTTCAAGAGCCTATTATCCCAATTTTGTGTAATGGTCCATGGGATCGCAAAATGTACCCATACTCGTTTAAAGAAGAGTTTGGCAGTTTCCTTTTATGTGATACTCTTCTTCTAGGCTGCCAATATAACCATCTTATAAAATTTGTCCATGACCAAAAATAGATAGTAATTACCATGCTTTGTAAAAGGGAGGCTAGACATATATACCATGGAGATGGTTTCCCAAGGGTGGCTGAGAGTAGGTAGTGGATTCTACAAGACTTTCTTCTTGATGGTTGGCTTGGAGATGGTGTAGGTAGTGTAGTATATAATATATTTCCCAACATCTAGACATAGTTTGGGCGAATAAAATTACTTTTGTAGTACAACCACAATTTTCTCCACACGAAAGTTTCTTGAAACACAACTCTAGTGCACCTCCCAAATCAGCTTGACACGCTCACTTGAAGGAACAAAGGTGGTCCACATAGCATAATAATGCATGGTGGAGGTGGAAATGAGGAACTTGCTTTCCATATAGTAGCATCTCATATGCGGAGGTGAGCTTTGGATCATTTTATATATTTGTGGCCATCCAAAGGTCTCGTGGCCACAATATTTGAGAATAGTAGTCAGGTGTCCAACTTGGGGGTCACTTGAGGTAGTCTACAACATTATTGGTGCACCCCTTCATGTGTTTAATGTTCAGGTGGAATTGTTGCAGATATGTAGACCACTTATTATGGTGATCATTTTCCAACTTCCCTTATGTTTGTATAAAGTAAATAGGTCGATGATCGGTGTGGACAGTTGTCTCTCTCCTCAAAATGGAATGCTTCCTTTGTCGGCATGCCTGCACAATGGAATATGTCTCTTTATCATAGGCGGGGTACTTCTGAATTATATCAGAAAGTGTGTCACTATGATAGGCCACTTGATCCTTGTATTGGGTAAGGATTGCACCAATAACATAGTCTGAGGCATCTATCTCGATTTCAAATGGTTGTTGCAGGTTTTGTAGTGTGAGTACTAGTGATGAGCAGAGTCAGTGCTTCAACTCAATAAAAACCTTTTGTTGGAACTCGTACCATGAAAATTTTTCTTTTGCCCTGCCCTTTGTAGTCTGACTCAAAGTCCAAGTCATATGGTATAGTCCCAATACGAACCTCTGATAAAATTTTGCAAGGCCCAAAAAGCCATGAAGCTTCGTTAGAGTGATCAGGTCTGGCCAATCCCAATTGACTTGGATCTTAGTTGGATCGACATGCACACCATGCTCATTTATGATGTAACCCAAATATTTGACCTGCGTCATGTCAAATGTGCATTTCTCCATGTTTGCACACAACTTGTGTTGACGAAGACTTTGAAGGACCTATCAAAGATGTTGCAACTGTTCTTCCCAATTTTGTTGAAGATGGGGATATCGTCTAGATAAACAACCATGCATGAGTTGGTGAAGGGCCACAAGATTTCAAGCATTAGCCTCATAAAATTACAAGGGGAATTTTTTAACGTGAAGGGCATAACTAACCATTCAAAAAGGCCTTCCTTGTATTTGAAGGCAATCTTCCATACATCTGTGGGATTTATTGGAACCTGGTGATAGCCAAACTTTAGATTGATATTTCTGAAATACTTGCCCCCTTTGATTTGGTCTATAAGGTCATCAATCCATGATATTGGATACCTTTTCCTCACAGTGATTTTGTTTAGTGCCTGATAATCAATGCAGAGCCTCTAGGTCCCATCATTCTTCTATACAAGTACAATCTGGCTCCCACATAGTGAGAAATTTCGTTAGATGTGCCCTCTTTGCAGCAACTCCTAGATTTTCTGCTTGATCTCTTCATTTTCCAAAATGGAGTGGCAATATATCAACCCCTTGTGTATAGGTTCTCTGATAGTCAAATCGATCAAATTCTCAACGTCACAGTGTTAGGGTATCCCTGTGGATGTGGAGAAGATGTCCTTATATTATTCCATGATTGTATCCACCTACTTCTACTACGTGGAGGAACCCTTCCCAGGGGACATGGATGTGGCTACAATCTTCCCCTTACTTTGAGAGAAAATTAGAAAGAAAATAAATTTCTCAGTTTAGGAGATGATCTTACTACATTTCTTAGCAAAAATCAAAGAGATGGTGGTAGGTGTAGCTACCTCTAGTGTCCTGTATAACTTACGACCCAAAGAAATAATAACAGAGTGAGGTCTAGAATCATATAAAACATGTATCTTCCATAAGTATGGTTTTACTAATAATACATTACAAACTTCAAGAGGAGTAAAATCATGCAATACATCATACATGAAGAGCTTGATGTTGTAGGAAAGGCGACACTGCTAGCTAATGTAGATATATCATCCTTAATGAAGCCACCTGTTCGTGTATGGTTGTGGATGTGTTGTAGTCAATAAGCCCAATCACTTCACAACATTTTCTGAAATGAGGTTCTTTGGGCTCCCATTGTCTACAATGAACTGAAACGAAGAGCCCTTCACCGACATCTATGAGAGGAATAGGCATTCCCATCCTCCAGATCTTCAGTTTCAATCTTCTAGTTCTTGGTTGTGGCCATAGTTAAACTACACTCTAAATAAATGATCTACTTCTCATTTTCACTTCCTTTATTGGCTTCTAACTCAGACTCAGAACATGTGTCTGACTCGGAATCCTTCATCTTAGCCACCAGTGACTGCATGGCCCAGAACTCACTTGTGTTGTGATTGGCACTCTTATGGAACTCTCACCACTTTCCCATGTCCTTCTCTATCTTCATGGTGTTGTTCTTTGCTTTGTGCTTCAGCAGGTTATCCTAGTTTGTTCCTCCTTGGAATTTGCCCTTAGTCTGTGGTTTGGCGGTGTCTTTCCCTTGCTTTGGATTCGTAGATATAAGGTCTCTCTTTTTTTGTTTAAACTTCAACTCAATCTTGACAGCGTATCAATACATTTTGCTGAGTGAGCTGATGTCCAGGAACTCCATCTCATCGTGGATGTACCTGTGTAGGAAACCGCATTACTCGAGTACAATTTTTTTCCTAGAATCCATGATACCTAGCTTCACATGATGGGTATGAAAAACATTGGTAAACTCAGACATGTCTTCATCACTTCCCTGTCGCAGTGTGGTCCAATTTATAGATTTATCCTCATATCTCTCGATAAGGTAGTAATGCTCCATGATGATATCCTGGAATGAATTCCAAGTGGGTGTAGTAGAAAATAGTGAGGGTGTACTTTCATCCTTCTTCTAACAATAGGTTTCCCACCAGCCCTTGATATGGGGGTTGGCTTTGAGAAGTGAAAAAATAATATTTTCCCTACTGGAAAAATCATGAAAAGGGAAATATCCTTCTATAATATTTAACCATTTATCTGCAGTGTCCACACCTATCTCACCCTTAATTATTGGGATGTCAAAGTTAACTTGTACTTTAAATGGTGTTGCACTTCTACAATAGTTGTTGGAAGGAGATGTGTCACCCTTGGGTAGGCACTAAAGGATCCTAGTAATGTTTTCCATGATCACATTCCTCTGTCGCTTGAGGGATTCTTCGAGAAATATTTTCAAACGATCTCCTACCATCTCATCTTTATTCTTTTCATCCATGAGAGACCATCGGGATTTGCAAGGCTTGTCCTGCAAAGGTTTGACCAGTTCGAGACCTAACTCCTTATATCCCGACCTGGATGGGGACATGAAAAGAACAAAAGAGATACAGTAAATCACTCTGATACCACTAATCCAAACCTAAATAGTAATGCAACAAATTAGAGATATAATAATAAATACAGAATTGGATTACAAATAACACTTCATTTCATTAATACAAAATGATGGAATATCCTTACAAACATAATGGGTTTAAGATTAGCTTGGGTGATGGTTGCTTGTCTCTAAGAAGAGATGTGTCAGATACAAGCTTTATAATTTTGTTACAATGAAGATCAAAGGCCTATTTATTATTTGGAAACAATGGAAAATCCTAAACATCCAAAAACCTAACCCTAGGAGATGAGGCACCAAAACTATAGACACTATTTGGGTAAATTGGTACATCAACTTCTCGGGGTCATAACGTTTGCATATGATCTTCATTCTACCTACACAATACCTTGTTACAGAGATCTATCTGAGGAATACAACTTTTGAATGGCCATCATGGTGGTTAATGTTTGATGTTGTCCCTGTTTTTCCCATTAAACCTCGTTTAGGGCCTCCAAATGTCTCTGAAAGTTTAGGACCCAAAAAACTGCCAAAATTTGTAAATTTTGTTGCAAGTAAGGCAACTCAAAAAATGAAAGAGAGAGTGCTAGGGTTGGAAGTGGAATAGGTGGGTGGCCACCAACATCCACCTATATCACTTGGACAACCATCATCCTAATGATTCTAATTTCATTATTTTATGCAATGATGGTTTCCCAAGTGTACCATTTGGTCTTTGAGTTTCTCAAGAAGATTATGTTTTGGAAGATTAAGACCTCAAAATTGGTTTCTTCCAGGAATGTTCTTATGTAAACTTCCATTTCACCTCACTGTAAACCATGTTATATTTTTAGTAATCCATGCTCTTGAATTTCATCGTTTAGTGATTTGGATTTTGAATTACACAAGGTAGTGAGGTCATCCTTGACATCAGAAAAGGAAATAAAATTATCAAGCATCCTTTCTATTCCTTATCATTTCCTATTTTTCATGAAGAAATTCCTTCTATCAAACTTACTCATGAGATTTTTACTATTTATCGATCTTTAGATGTGAAATTAGAAGAATATTTTGATCTGCATGATATGTTTATCGAAAATGTAAATTATGGTCAAATTAGTGATGTAAATGGATTCCATTTAGATAGTAGTGATCTTGTTGAAACTACTGATGGTAGTCGTCGATACACCATGCACGATTTGATCTAATCTTTGATATCTCATTGTACAATATTGGGAAGTTCTAGGACTTATTAGGAAGACAAGGAACTTCAACTTTCGTTGATGGTTATATCAAGTTCTCGCAACTATGGTAAGGTCCTTGAGCTAATTTAGATGTGGATTTTCTCACTAAGTTATTTTCCTTGCATGGTTTCACTCAATCCAAATTCCTTCTTGAAGGATGTTTGTTATTTTGAATTTACCTCTCTCAACTTTCAAGATATGTTCATTTTTGGATTGTAGATTCTATTTCAATAGGTCATTTCTCATGTAAATACCTTGTATCAAAATTTGTTTTGGAATGTATACCTTTCATGGATGAGAAACGTTGTGAAGTTCATAATTCTTGTAATGAACCCAGTCATACCAATTTTTTTTGCATATTATTTGTAAATTTGGTCAACGCTTAGGATAACATAAGTGGATAGTCTATTGTCGGTATACTTATTTTCTTAGCTATTTTTCACATACCTAATAATGGTTCTCTTTACCTATAGTCTCTATATTATGCAACCTACCACTACCTAGGTCCTTCATGCCTCCTTCTACATTCTGATATGATATAGAATAACACCATGGTTTGCTAAAGTTGCATGTCATGTTTTACTTTGTATTAATTGCATATGGTTTGGGCCCTATGGGATAATTAACTCACCACCTTCCTAATATTATAACTTGTCACTCACAGTAATATTGGAGGTTTAATTGTGCTATATCACTGGGCATGTTGGTCATTGGTTTCATCTGATATAAAACATGGACACGACCCTCTTCCCTTCTAGAGTCACTAAAGTTCCAACGTTGTCCTCCTTATCAAAACTGCTCAACCCGCTATAACCCACTCCAATCAGAGTGAGCCATGCCACCACATCCATGCGATATTGTACTTGACTAGTATGCCAGAGGCAATCTTATCCTTATCCATGCAATGGGACTCCAATGGTTGAGATTTACTAGCTGCAAATCAATGATGATCGCTAAAACACTTCCAACCCTAAGTTTTCTCTTAAGGGTTTTGATCTCAGCCAGCTTGACATTCCTTAGTTTTTTTTAAGGGTTTCATTGTTACTATATATGTTTCCCTCTTGGCTTACTGTATTTCAATGATGTAGGTGGTTACTAGGTATCTGGTGCAAAGTCCTTGCCACCATGTTACAACTGAGACCTTGGCCTAGTAAGGGGTTTACCCATCATGTTATAAAGACATTAACCCATCCTTCCTATGCTAGGTGGTTTCTTCGGGTTTATGTAAGAGTATATTGTATTTTTTTTCACTTCTCTTTAAGAGGGGTTTTTCTTCCTATCGGAAATGAGTGCTCCTTGTTGTGGCAAAGCCTAATGAGGTTACGATGGGGAACAAGGTGGATATACATGAATTGTGATCTCTCACCTCCTTTTATAAAATATGGTGGGTTGTTTTCTTGGGTCATATTGAGATAATTTTGGATGCAACCATTTCTAGATTTACTATTTTGGTCTCCCTTGTCACCTCATTTTTACTACCTATTTTACTGTGCAGGTTTCTTCAATACTAGTACATTGCATTTTTGGTTTCAGATAAGGTATGGTTATTGTGTTTTGTTTTTCCTAGCTAGTCCAGTACTCAAAGAGGTTACCTATTTGATTCCCTAGTTTAATTATTGAATCCACTATCTAATTTATATTTTATTGGTTATAAAAAAGCAAGCATTCTCTAAAGTCTCTTTCTGTAAGCATGATGTTCACTCTGGTTTCACCCGTGCTAAGTTAAGGCCCAACATTCCTGCAAGTTGGTTCTAGTTTTTGAACCTACCTCATTCATGGGTACTACACTTCAAGAGGAACTTTGCATTTGAATTTTTCTATGGGCCTCTCAATTCCACTATACCACCACATGTTATTATTTATGTTGTATTCTGGATATGGTCTTAAATATTGAATGGAGAATGTTTCTATCTTGTTTGAGTTTTATTCTTTCACCAATGACATTTTTGTTAGCTTGTCATCACTCGAGTTCCATCCACAGACCACTATGACATCTTTTTCCCTAACTCTTGTGAGGCTTCTTCACCAGAGGTACTTAAGTACATATTTTCCATGGAATCCCATGATTATGGGAAATTATTCTCTTAGTTTAATTACCTAGTGTATTTTCCTATAACTTATTAGGGGTTTCCCCTATGTTTGTTTGAAAATATTAAGGTCAATGGCTTCTCATTTGGTTATTTTGGTAATAGAAAGGATGTCACTATGTTTATAGTAGGATTGCTCTAGTGTGATTTGTCTCTTAAGTGCAATTCTTTGTGTTTTGATTTATATATAGATGGATCACAATGGTATTCCTTCCTCAACATTCTGTCACACTCATGGTAATGTTGGTAGGTCTATTATCACTGTTTCCTTCTGTTTAATTGGTAAAGAAAATAATTTGCTGTAAAATTTTACTCATTCCTGCTTCTTATTTTGCACCCAGCATTTAGGAAATTTCTATTCGGTTTAGGCTATGCTAATTAGTTACGGTTATCCTTTGTTTTTTTTTTCTAATTTCTCATGTTCGTTGTGAACCTCATATCTGAACAATTAATAAAGTAGTGTTATATATGGTTGTTTTACTGCCTCATCAATATAAATCATCTAAATGATATTTTCCAACTACACATGAACTCCAAATATTTGTGAGTACTTGTTTTCTTATTGTAAATTTATACATGTGATCATCTCCATATAGTCCCTTGTTGCCAATAATTTCCTGCACTTCTCCTAGAAATTGTGAACGAATTGCTCATAGATCAGAAAGGGGTTCAATTATAATCACTGAGTGAGTACACCATCTTACAAAAAGGTTCCCTCCATGTTGATTTAAAGTTCTAGTAATTCAATGTATATTCAATATCACAAAGTGGATACTTACCTATGGGTATAATCATAGTTTTTAGCTTCAGTTATTCAATTTGTTGTTGAGTTTGATTTATGATGTTACTTTTTAGGTGTCGGTGACTAACAACTACCCATATTTGTTTTTCCCCTCCATATTATACATATGGTAAGTGACATGAAGGAATTCACTTACATTTACCTATGAAGCATCGTTATACAGGAAAACGACCTCCTCATCATCTCAGGGGAGGAAGAAAATTTGGCTAAAGAAAACACCATGTTCACATGCCTATTTTCTAGGGTAGCTCTCCCTGAGAACTAGTAGGATGAGTTATAATGCTCCCCATGCATGAATCATGGCTGTTAATCCTTAGGGTAACTCGCTATGTTGCCTTAGGGGTAACATTAGTCGAATTTTGTGAGGCTCCAAGGTCAAATGAGTGGGTTGACTGAATAATATCCCACTTTTTACTCACGTGTCAACTTGAAAAGAAGGAAACATATACCTTCAACTTATTTAAGGATAATTTTATTTCTAATGGAGTCTAATAGAAATGGAAAGAGCAACAAAGCAAGGAAACATCCTAACTTTTGACAAAGGGAACTCATGAGAGAGTTGGAAAGGATAAGCGTCTCATTCTATATATTCAATTCTTGTGGCATTGTGAAAGTGGTTAAAAGGTCGAAGGATTGTCAACTAGTTGTCGAAACTTTGTATGAGATACAATTTTTTACCAAGATCTTAATAAGAAATAGAGAGAAAGGATTTAGAGGAGTAAGGGAAGCTTGATTCGCTAGATGGTTTTAACCATCCATTCCTATTCATAATATAGACTAGCAATTGTGTTATCTACTCTATGATGTTCATATTGTGTTTGGATCTCTCTTTCTTCTAGGCCCTTCTGTTCTTCTTGGTTCCATTTATGACCATTTAAGACACTTCAACGCCCTCGTCACTGTGCTCATCCTTTGTTATGACACTGAAAGACTTATTTTAGAGCTTCTTCCCCCCTAATGCACCCCAAGAGTGCAACCAGAGATTTATAATGCTCTACTGGCTTGCAGATAGAGCGTTAGTGCAGTCACTAACTCTCTTTTCCCTCTTCTAAAGTGTGTTAGCCAACCATATCTTGATCAACAACCTATTCTGTGAACTCCTGAGTTGGGGAAGTTCCCTATAGTATGTTCAAGGTTTTGTAGTTATGTAAATTTTTTTGGTTTCTTATTTCCTAAGAATATTTTCTTTTCAGGAAAATAACTTAAGTGTTTATGTTTTTTAGAAAAAGAAAATATTATTTTTTTAAGTTTTCATTTTTTTATTTTTTATTTTATTTTTGATTTAAAAAAAAAAAATCTTGCTTATTTGGTTAGATTCTATATTTGTATATTGGGTTAGTTGTTAGAGAGAGTCTCATGTGTACAAGTTGTGCTTGTGTTGACTACACTAAATGCATGGTATTGATTTATGTATAAATGATTATCTCCTTGTATAAATAACTCATTCATCGAACTTAAACTGAAAAGCATTTTCTGGATGGTTTGTGTTTGAGTCCCACAAAACTCCATCTGTCAACACCCCTTCTGAAGACATTAATAAAGTACATTTAAGATCTATCTCTTAATAAAAGTGATCAACAACTATTTTTTAGTATACACAGATAAAAGTCTAGGGTAGCATCTTGGGCTAGGAAGTTGTGAGTTAACTTCCCAAGCTTGTAAAATCAAGAATAGTGCCATTAAGGAGTTAAATTCCTACTAAACTCATACTATGTGGGACCACTCTAGTCAAAGTGGAGCTAAATATGAGACAAAATTGGAATGTGAGAGAAGGTAGCTTGCCTTCAATTGCATCTCCATTGGGTATTATATATATCAAGGATCCCTTCGAGGGTCTCGGAGTTAAGTCAAGGGCTCAAGTATCTTGCCCACACAATGTACTGTCTGGGACAATGTCCCCCTGTAGTGCCCATGATTTGAGGTAACCATAGTGGCCATACTATTTAGGGATGAACAAAAGGTGACTGGGGTGGGACGCCCTCGTATCTAGATAGGTGAACTTACTCTATCTTTGGTTTTTGGGAGGGTGCTCATCTTCACGAGAATACTTTGCCCCTTAATTTGTGGTTCAAGTGAAGCTCAATAGTAATTGTACATTTGGCCAGCTCTCGCTTTTATCCATTATGATACTAGCTTTCATCTCTAAAAAATGGTGGTGATCAAATAGAGTCATATGCCTTACTTTCTAATTAACGTTTAGAGTATTTTCTACTTTTAGGGGTCAGTTTTTTATCGATGAGACTATAATCAATATCACAATATATATTTTTGTGATAAAATATATTGGTCACTGTGGCTAAACATGGCCCTCACCGTCAATCGCAGTAACAACATGATCTTCCTCCGCTGATTGTCGAGGATCTTCCAAGCCTCGGTGATCCAGATTACCCCGCTTATGGTAATCAACCTCTAGTGTCTAACACCGAATCAAATAATACATCGCAAGGCTGAACACTGCTGTAAGATATTTTCACTAAAGGTTTTGTGACTCCTTATAATCCTCTCATCACTTATCCTTCGGGAAATCTATTGATTCAAGTTGCACCTATACCTACCATGTATTCAACTATGCCTACATCCACCATTTTGTCAGTGGATAACAAGTCATGGGATTTTTTTGACAACTTTGGTCCACCCTAACTTCCAAAGCCAACAGTTAGTAATACACAATTGATCGGAAACCCAACTATCCAAAGTATTCCAAGTCCTAGAAACTTAGTTACTCCTAACATGAGCGGAACCATGTACATATTGGTTTCTTCCCACTTCGTGTATGCCAATGCACCTTCACCTAGCACTCCAAATAACATTTCTAGCATAGGTACCTCCAGTAATTACTTTGGTAGGAATACTTTGTTTAGTTCAAACCCCCAAGTCGAAATGCCAGGGGCACTATTCCCAAAATTCACATAATGGCAAGGGGCATTACAGTTCCCCCTCCGCTTATGGATAAATTACACAATAATTAATTGATATAAATCCTCCATATGTTAGTCAAGTTCCTACAACCTACTATGTGGCTAGTGGGATCCCTCAACCCAGTCTCGCTCAATCCATTTGGGCACCCGATTCTCAACCTCAATTGAGTTAAGGGGAAAATTATTATCCTGGATGAAATCAAGCTTATATCCCCCAACCTAAAATCCAATATGGATAAACACACTATGTTAATTTTCCTCAAGGAAGCTATTATTCAACAAATCCTAAGTATAATGTTGGCAAGAATATGATGGTTAGACTACAAGGTCCCTCAAGTCAATTTTCATCACCCTAATCATACCAGCGGGCACCAAATACTTTTCCTTTTTTTGAAACACTCAACATCCCCAATCTGTACAAAATAACCAATGACCCATTCTACCATAACTTACATTGGCCCGCAATCCCACACAAAATATGTGTCGATATCTCAAAGTTTGAAGGAAAACAAGGGATGATCCGGGTATACATGTCACCACCTATCATCTATGGCATGTATCGAACTCCATTGTGGATGACAGTATCTGGCATTAGATCTTCCCCCACACCGTTATTGGCAATTCCACCATGTCGTACATTAAGTTACAATGAGTTTCAATTAATACCTTTGGCACCTTAGTGATGTAATTTTTAAAGCACATTCAACTACCCATCTACTATGAAACCAGGACGAAACTCCTTACTTCCTTATGCCAAGACATATCCACCGACATCTCTAATCACATTCATGAATGAAGGCATAGGTGGAAGCTAGACAAAGCTCCCACTGTAGATTATCTATTAGCAAATTGGATCTGTAAATCTCTTCTTCCCCAAGTCACCAAGGACGTTGCCTTAGGTAGTGCGATCAATGAAGACAAACCCATTCATTGTGCCAATCTCTTCAATTTGTTTTTTTCATAGTCTTGTACATTATATGATGTAATCCCCAATGCCCCCAGCACTTCCAATGCTCCCGCTACTCGGAAACCGAGTGAGCACGTTGATGGTATTACTGCTTCTACCTCTAGGTTTGTTGTAAAACAACTTAGCAGGAACATTGCCCAGTTTCATGTTGATCCCACTACCCAATGGACTGCTATTCCTACCACTGTGATAGACTTTGTGCAATCTACATCGAAATCCAGTGGCAAGAATAAGAAGAATATGAAAAATACCTCTCCTTCTCAGTAGTATCCATCCAATCAATTAAAACCAAAGAAGAAAGTTGATGCACCCCTTGACACTAGAAAGGGCAAAGATGCCATGTTCCCTTGCAAAATATGTGAGGAAGACCATATGAAACATCAATGTCCATGTCTCTAAGAATGTATAGATATTCTTTCTCAAAAGGACACTGGCTAGACCCCCAGAGTCATACACAACCACTTCCCTCCTCAATAGAAGAAACACTTTATTGCATACCTACCTCAACTTGCTCAAGGGGCCAAAGGTGATTCACATCATCCTTTCTTTGGTGAAAAATCCACGTGTATACGCTCATTCGCCAAGGAGAACCTGTGTATAGATTTGCAAATAATGATGCTAAATTATGGTATGTTCTATGCTTATAAGAGTTTACTTATTTTTCTTATTATATTCCACATATTAGCAATCACATGTACATAAAGTAAAGTGGAGATAGAACACTAAACGATCAACAAAAAACAAGCCAAGACAAAAGACACAAGATGTGGCAGCTAGCCAGGGACAAACCCTACAGTGTGTCGGGAAACCCTTTGATCAAATCTTATTTTATCTTCAATAATTCAGCAGAGAGAAATAGTACAATAAATCTGATTTATATCAGCATTAGCAAACCCTAGATCCACAACGTCAACATTAGCAACTTCATCATCAAACTAGGGCAGATGATATCTCAAGAACCAACCATCGGATCAGCTTGATTCCACCACGAAAAGTTGCAGCTTCCAGAGGAGGTTTAGATGAACCTACATCGTAGTTAAAATGATGAGATCCTCTATTCCATGTAGGTAAAACATCACTACTGCAGTTGCAGCTTCAATTTCAACAGCTTCCTTCAAACTAGGGCAATTGATATCTTGCAAACCATCTGTCAGATTGAATTGATTCCACCACCGAAAGTTGTGGCTTTCAGAGGATGTTCAGATGAACCTACAACATAGTTTACATGAGGAGATCTTCTAGGAAATGCAGGTCAAACTTTAATTTTGTAGTTACATCTTCAGTTTCAGCAGGTTTCGGCTTCACATGTGTGAGGGAGAGATCCTTTTTTGCATAGTAGAGAAGAGACTCTTTTTTGCGCAGTAGAGAGAGAGAGAGAGATGTGATGAGATGAGTGAGTGAAAATGAGGAAAATTCCTCCTATATTTATACACAATGATGGTGTTTGAATAGATGTGACTGTTGGGCTTCTGAGCCTACATGAGTTGTAGGTCGGCTTGATAATAATTCCATAATCAAAATAATTTCATATCTCCATGAATACTTATCGAAATCGGATGATATTTATATCATTATTACACCTCTCAGTGAGAGGAATCTAATAAAAATATTATCAGCCATGAATAAGATGACCCACATGATGTTTGGCCCTAGTTGCCAATTTTAACACTCCCTCTCAACTAGGGAGAACTTCATTTGCAATCTGTCTATCGGTCGTTACTATCCATCCATCAAATTCACTGCCTTGTATAGCCTGACCCTTGCCCTGGTTTTCTCTATTTTTCTTGTTCTTTTTTGTCTTGTTCTGCCCTATACTGATTTGTATTGTTCTGCTCTATTCTTATCTGCTCTTATATTGTTCTGTTATGCTCTTCTTTTTTTCTGAATTATGAAGAAGAAGAAATGTTCGAGGATGTATCATACTGACTCAAAGTCAGTCTCAAAGTATGTACCATTAGTCCTAGACTAGTCCCAATAAACACGAAGTCAGCGTCATAGTGAATACAACTCTACTGGTCCCAGAACAGTATCATCCTCCCCTGACTAGAAGTTAGTCTTAGAGTGCATACCATTGGTCCCAGACCAGTCTCAACTGGCCTGAAGTTAGCTTTATAATAAGTGCCACTCCTACCACTAGTCCCAGACCAGTATCACACTCTCAAAGAGTGTACAATTGGTCCCAGACTAGTCTCAACTGACCAAGAATCAGTGTCATAGTATGTACCACTCCCACTGGTCCCAGACCAGTACTACACTGACATGAATTCAGTCTCAGAGTATATACCATTTGCCCTAGACCGGTCTCAACTGACTCAAGGTTAGTGGCATAGTATGGTACAACTCCTATCACTAGTCCCAAACCAGTATCATTGATCCTAGATCAATGGAGGTCATCCTAGTGTAGGGAGTAGGGTAGATACAACAATGCATCCATCGGTATTACTATGGTCCCTAACTTCATTTTCCTACTCATTGATCAGATGAGAGGTACTTCCCATGAGTGCCAGACTGCATGGGCAGGATGCCTCGACAAGAGAACTAATCAATACTATCCTCATAGGAGAACACATCAATCCTGCTACAATTTCCATGGAGAACACATCAATCCAGGCTACCATGAAGAACACATCAATTCAGGCCTCATAGGAGAACACATCATTCCTGCTACAATCACCATGGAGAACACATCAATCTAGGCCTCACAGGAGAACACATCAATCCTACTACAATCGCCATGGAGAACACATCAATCCAGGCCTCACAGGAGAACACATCAATCCTGCTACAATCGCCATGGAGAACACATCAATCTAGGCCTCACATGAGAACTAATCAACCTACTATATAGGAGAGCGAATCATCCTATTCCAAAAGAGAGTGAATCATCTTATCCCACAAGAGAGAAAATCATCTTGTTCTAGTGCGGACCACCATGGGATGGTGAGTCACCCTCTGGTCATATGTTGCTCCAGTAAGAACCACAAGCCCTTAGAGCTCCCAGAGCTCAATGTATTCAACATGTAGGACCCTTGTACAAGGGTTTCTTGACGACTCCAAGTCATTTTGGAAAATCATAGGTTATAACTTTTCTCGGGGCTTTGACAAGGTGTATCGACTTGTACATCATCTTGATGCGATGGAGCCTCCTTGCTCATTGAATTACCATGTACCAGATGATGGCTATCTACTGGAGTAATTGACAAATATGGGATTCCTCAATAATTGAATCCCACCTCTCGTTGTTACAAAGAATCACAATGGTATGTGCTCAAATAGGTTATTGAAGAGCTTCCCCAACCAGGCACCTTCATATGAGTTCATACTTGTAGATATGTATCCGGTCTCGGCGGTTCTTATGGAAACTGACTTCTGCTTCTTTCTCATCCATTATATCAAAGTAGAATCCAAAGAGAAATAGCACTAAAAGTGCTATAGTGATCCACCACATTACCTACCTAATCAGCATTCGAATAATCATGCAATTTCATATTTCTGGCAGGGTATCTCAATCCATGAGAGATTATGTCTTGAAGACATCTCAAAAGATTCTTGGCACCAATCTACTGAAGCTCAACCAAATATGAGCTCATAATGATAACTGTGAAATATATTTTTAGACAGAGGTTCACCAAGAACATCAACGCAAAATAGTTTTTGAAACTCACAGGAATTTCCCAAATCTGGTCCGACATCACTACCATATAACTTATGAAAGCTAAGATCCTCGAGGTAGTCATAGGCTTGTAGTCCATCATTCCAAATATTTTCAGAATCTTCACCACATATTTTCCTTGAGATAGGAAAAATTTCCCTTGGCTTTTGCCAGACTTCAAGTCCTTGGTCCTTTATTTGAAATTTAGAAGCCAAATCCCTCTTACATTTGTGAATGAGAGGGTATGTACCTGTTAGAAAGAGGCCATCCACGTATAACACCAGTCTGACAGGTTTGTCATCTTCAACCTTAAAGTAAAGGTTAGGATAGACTTCACTCCTAGTGAATGCCAGCTTCATAAAGTAACTATCAATCCTCTCATACCATGCTCAGGGTGCTTACTTCAGCCCATAGAGAGCCTTCTACAACTTGCATACATGATATTTTCAATCATAAATCTCAAATCCTTCGAGTTGCTCTCGATAGACCTCTTCCTTGATTGAACCATGCAATAATGTGGTCTTGAAATCCATCTGATGTAGGTTCCATTCTTGTGAAGCCACAAGGGCTATGATTTAGCGTATGGTTGTATATCTAGCAGCAGGTGTAAATATCACATCATAATCTATAACTTCCTTCTGGGAGAAACCATGAGTAACAAAACAGGCCTTATACTATTTTGTACTTCCATCTACTGCAACTTTATCTTGTAAATCCATTTAGAAGTGACAATTGTCTTGTCTTGGGGTCTGGGAACTACTTCCCAGACATCATTCTCCATAATATACTCATATTCTTTGGTCATAGCATCCTTCCATACTTGATGCTCGATGGCATCTGAGAATGATGAAGGCTCATTTTATATGATCGTGCTCATGATGGTTAGGTATCCCTGGTACCTGTTAGGTTTCCTACTTTAACAAAAGGTTTCTTAGGGTGCAGCAAGTCCTTCAGCATCATCAAGTATCCTCCTAAGCCATGAGGGCCTCTTCTTAGAAGAGGAAGGCTCAGGTGGATAAATAGGATCCATGGGTTCCTCCACATCAGGCATTGTTACATCATCTACCCATAGAGACAACTTCCACAATCGTATGGTTCTTCCTTTATACCATGTTAGGCCACTATACTACTAGTGTAACCCCTTATTATTATTATTAAAACCCACTTATTATATTGATGTACCCATGTAGTGCCCATATTGTTATTATTATGCCCCATAGAAGCCCACTATTATTATTATTGTGCCCTTACATTATTATTGTTATGTCAACTCTAGTTATGTTATGACCCCTTAGACTCCTATATATAGAAAGGAGGTATTTTCATTTGTATCATCAAAGAATTATTCATTTATGTAATGTAAAGGAGTTTTCTCCCTCGAAGAGGCTGAATTCTAAGGCATTGATCTATCTTTTCTATCTTTTCTTGAGCTGGTTTCATAACATTTGGTATCAGAGCTTTGGATTCTAGGGTTTCACTGCTCCAAATAGGTCATCATGGAATTTTCGTAATAACTATTTTTCGGTGACATTTTAGAAGCTAAGAAAAACCCATTTGAGAAGACATCACGCCGAATCTCGGGTCTGAATTTTAGATCTTTCCGCACTATATTTGCGGAGATATGATTTGAGGCAGTTGGTCTTTTTACAGACTCTTGAATTTCATTCCAAACAGGTGACCTAGGGAAAATCGTCATAAATTTCTCTCTGAGGTTCAGATTGAAATTTCGTCAGAAGATACAGAAAGATGACGGACTGTAGTTTTCTTTTCTATATTGTTCAGAGCCGAAGGTCAAAACACTGACATGTGGCACTTCATACAAGTTCAATCTTCTAGAATGGTCTATAATTAGGTTATCTTGGGAGATTGTGCATAACTCTTTCTTGGATAATCCAATTTGGATTAGACTGGTGGCAATGGGAAGAGGACATAGAGGTCTACTACAAGTCACAATTTCAGACCTTAAAGATATGAAAGCATAGAGTTACAGTCGTTTCAAGATCGAGCTCTTAAAATCAAGAAAAATGAAGATGAGTAAGTTTGATGGCAAGGATCCCGTCAACTGGATACTTCAGATGGAGAAATATTTTGATCTACATGGTGCACCATTGTTACAAAAGGTATGTATTGCATCACCATATTTAGAACCAGATCAATTTTTATGGTATGAAGGGCTTTTTCCTCGTAAACAACTTGTTCCGTCGTCAATTTTCATAGAGGAAATGATAGCACATTATGAGGATACAAAGAGCAACACCTTCTTTAAAGTAATACCACAACAATTGGAAAGAGTAAAAGGGCTTTGTGACATATTGGAAAGCAAAATTATTGAAACCAAGAAGCATACACCTCACAACTATAAAGATGGAAGTGTTGTTTCTCCTAGCCTTCCAAAACCTACAAGAGTTACACCACAACAATTGGAAGAAAAAAGAGAAAAAAGGGCTTTGTTAAAATTGTGATAGAAAATGCACTAAAGGTCATAAGTGTGTTGAGAAGAAATTATTTTACATAGAATATGAAGAGGAGGAAGAAAAGGATCAAGAAACATCAAAAGAAGAGGATATATTCTAGGACCCCACACCAGAGAAAGAAGAAATGAATTAGACCATATCTTGTAAAGCATTGGCAAGAATTACCACTCAAACTCTCAAGATAGAAGGACATATCAAGAAGAAAAAGGTGCAAGAAGTGAAAGATCACATCAATGAAGAAGAAATGAATCCAACCATATCTTATAATTCATTGGTCGAAATTACCACTCCTCGAACTACCAAGATAGAAGGACATATCAAGAAGAAAAATGTTCAAGAAGTGAAAGATCAAATCGAGCATCAAGAAATGAATCCGACCATATCTTGTAAAGGATTAGAAGAAATTACCACTCGACAAACTCTAGAGATATAATGACATATCAAGAAGAAAAAGGTTCAAGCAGTGAAAGATCACATCGAGCATCAACAACAAGTTCTCCAACTTTTAAAAGATAATGCCACTTCGGTGCAAAATCAAACAAAACAACAGGTAGATCAACATTGTAGTGAAAAATGTTTTGATGTAGGTGATTGGGTATTTTTACTGCTACATCTCAAGCAAGCTATTTATGAGAAGGAAATGTTGGCAATACTACATGCACTTAAAAAATGGCGACCTTACCGAATGGGAAGACTACTTAAGGATGAGGATGTGGAAGCATTTTTTTGTGCTATTTCTATTATCCGACCAGATTGGATAAACAAAGAAAGGGATAAATGGAAGAAGGATGAAGAAGTATGGCCACTTATTCAAAAGTTGCAAAAGATCCTCATTCAAACAATATTTCCAGAAATTGAAGAGGAAGGAAAAATCATATTGGAACCTGGAGCAGTCACAAAAAAAAGAACCCGACAGCTATGAAATCGATCAATTCCAGAGTATCTCATCAAGTGGAAGAACTTACCCGCTGAAGATTCCACATGGGAGGACAATAATTTTATACAGAAGCATCAAGAACTACTCAAGCGTTGAGGACAATGCTTTTTGAAGGAGAGGGGCGTGTTAGGCCCCTATACTACTAGTGTAACCCCTTATTGTTATTAGTACAACCCACTTATTATTTTGATGTACCCATGTAGTGCCCATATTGTTACTATTGTGCCCCATAGAAGACCACTATTATTATTATTGTTCCCTTACATTATTATTGTTATGTCAGCTCTGGTTATGTTATGACCCCTTAGACTCCTATATATAGAAAGGAGGTCTTCTCATTTGTATCAATAAAGAATTGTTCATTTATGTAATGTAAAGGAGGTTTACCCCTCGAAGAGGCTGAATTGTAAGGCATTGATCTATCTTTTCTATCTTTTCTTGAGCTGGTTTCATAACATACCACACCATTCTACTCAGGAGTATGTGGTGTAGTAGTCTCCCTCTGAATGCTAGCCTCATATATGCTTGAGTGAACCAACTGTAATATATCGAAGATCTTGCTTTAGCTTGAGGGGAGTGGTCCCCTTTTGAACTTTCCTTCAGCACATACACCTTCTTCTCTACATGGAATTCGGGCATCCATCTTACCATCTATCTTACATCGGGTAGATCTCTGTGATGAAGGTGGGAAAACCTTCGATGCCAAAGTTTGGATTAAAGAGATGTGTCATAAGACATGACACCTAGTAGAGTTCCATAGACATGATATAATGAATCAACGTGAAACCCAAAAGTAAGGGAATCTTTAACATTATTTTTCCATATGCGTACCTTGCCATCACTAAAGGTTACCTTGTAGCCTTTGTCTTCCGGAGGTCAGGTGCATTTAATAAATCCTGGAATTTCTAGCATTCTTGAATGCTTGTGCTCTTCCTTGATTCCCAACTCTCCTCTTACTTTTTCTATTGAATTTATCATTCCTTTGATTTCCATCAGAGGGATTTTGATCATCGTCCCAGTTTGAGCCCTTTCTATTAGGGCACTCCCTTGCATAGTGACCTGTTTTATTGCAGATGTAACATTGTCCTTTTCTTCGACCCTTAGGTCTAGACTTTCCTTTTGATTTAGTCCCGGAATTATTTCTTTTCTTAGCATGAGAAGAAAAGGCAGCAGGAGAACCTTTAGGCATGGGAATTTCTTTCTCTTCTACCCTTGTTTCTTCTTGAATGCATCTAGCCATTAATTCCTTGAAACTAGGAATTACATGATTATTCAGAAGAGTAGTCCTGAACACGTACCATTCAGATGGTAATCCTCCAAGAGTCATGAGTGTCATTTCCCTATCAGCAATAGTCTCCCAATAGATAGGATATTGTTCTTGATCTTAGTGATTCTTAGGAGGTATCCTTGCATACTCTCATCTTTACCCTTCTTGATTTCTGTTAGTTTATTTCTAAGAAACAAAACTTGATTTGCATCATAACTTTAAATATACTCACTAGTCTATCGTAGATTTCCTTGGAGGTGTCCAGTTTAAGGATGTAGGCCATCAAGTGATTATCGATAGAGTCCTGGATGATCTTCTTTGTTTTGACTTCTCCATTTTTCCATTTGTTCCAGGTAGTAGTGGATGCATTTGATGGAGGCTCAACAATATTGCCTCTTACATGGTCCAACACTCCTTGATCTTCTAGGGTTAGATTAATAGACATCTTCCATGATAATCAACTTTCTCATGAAGCTTGTCTTCGGCAGGAAAGAGTGTTGAGGATGCCATAGTTCTTTTAGGATAGCCTTGCCAATCTTCTCTTCAGTGATTGCTCTTGCTCTTGCTCGGGCTTTGTCTTCACCTCAGCTCAGCTACCATGTTAAGTTATGGTATGTTTTATGCTTATAACAATTTACTTCTTTTTCTTATTATATTCAATATATTAGAAATCACATGTACATAAAGTAAATTGCAGATAGAACATTAAACGATGGATAGAAAACAAGCCAAGACAAGAGACACAAGATGTGATGGCTAGCCAGGGACAAACCCCATAATGTGTGGGGAAACCATTTTATCAAATCCTCTTTTATCTTCAATAATTCAGCAAAGAGAAATAGTACAATAAATCTCATTTATATCAACAGTAGCAAACCCTAGATCAACAACGTCAACATTAACGACTTCATCGTCAAACTAGGGCAGACGATATCTCACAAACTGATGGTCGAATTGGCTTGATTCCACCACCAAAAGTTGAGGCTTGTAGAGGAGTTTCAAATGAACCTACAATGCAATTTCGATGAGGAGATCTTCTAGTCCATGCAGGTCAAACTTCACTTCTGTAGTTGTAGCTTCAGTTTCAGCGGCTTCCTTCGGATTGACTTGGTTCCACCACCAAAATTTATAGCTTTCATAGGAGGTTCAGATGAACCTATAGTGTAGTTCAGATGAGGAGATATTGTAGTCCATGTAGGCCAAACTTTACTTCTACAGTTACAACTTCAGTTTCAGCAGCATCCAGCTTCACATGTGTGAGGGAGAGACCCTTTTCTGTGTAGTAGAGAAGAGACTCTTTTTTGTACAATAGAGAGAGAGAGATTTGATGAGATGAGTGAGTGCAAATGAGGAAAAGTACTCCTATATTTATACACAATGATGGTGTTTGAATAGATGTGACTATTGGGTTTCTGAGCCTACATGAGTTGTAGGTTGGCTTCATAATAATTCCATAATCAAAATAAATTCATATATCCATGAATACTTATTAGAATTAGATCATATTTAAATCAATCTTACACCTATCAACGAGAGGAATCTAATAAAAATATTATTAGCCATGAATAAGATGACCCACATGAAGTCTGGCCCTAGTTGCCAATTTTAACAAATGACTTATAAATTCATAGCTTTTCAAGTGTTCGGATATACCCAACTCATAGAATTTAAAGGATAAAACATCTGCCAACACTTAGATGTAGGATATCCATTATCATATCATACAATGATAAGTCATTTCAGGTCCTATGATCCTGATCCAACATTAGTGCATACTTATTTAAGATCTATTAGATCTCATCCATTATCAAACATTCAGGTGCACACTTAGTTCAGATCAAGCAAATCATCAATAAACCATAACATTAGTATTTGATTTTTATCTAACTCTTCATAAGACATTCAACAGTTACACTCACTCAAGCTTTGATCTTCACCTCCTTATATAGTTTTAGCCTTTTTAAATACCTAGGGTCAAAACCATAGTTATGCCAATGGTATTCTTTGACAGGATCAATATTCTTTCCCATGTTCACTACTATGGGCCAATACCAAGCTAGGAACCCTTGGTATTCTTTAACCTTAATTTTCCATTGCATATGTGCTTTTTCTTATGTGAAACTACATGCATACATATACACACCATTTATTCTTAGAACCTGCATGTATACATGACCTGGATTAGGTTAAACAATTTATGCAACTTAAACACATGTTATGCAATCCTTTGTCCCATCATCTTATTCTTCTATGCAATGTGAGTTTCCATTACTTTATCATTTCTAAACTGATTCCTCTGAACTACCCTGCATTTTGTCATATTTGTAAACACAACTACCATGTATTATGTCAACACAACTACCATGTATTCTGTCACATCCTATTTATAATTTTATCAAGCAATCCATTCATCAAATATGTTGTCATGAAGGACAACACATCATGTAGCCCACAAGGCTTTGGATTGACGGTGAATGGGTGCATTGTTAAGGCACTCCTTGCGATAGGTCGCCAGTTCAAATCCCTCATGGGTACTTAGGTTAGTCTAATAGATAAAAAAAGGACAACACATCATGTAGGTTTCTATCAATGACAACACCTAATTAAACAATTTCCTCTATCAAGCTTCTCATTCTAATTTGTATACCTTTGATCCATTATTTTGTTCCATCATTTTGTCACCTCTGATCTATCCTTAGCGAGTTTCCATCATGGAAAACAAATGCATCATAATGCCAACAATCTCCCCCTTCGGACTTGATCGCAACCACTTCGGTGTTTGGTCGCCACAACCTATAGATAGCATTAACACAACCTCCACTCTCGAAACACCACACTACTCTTGCCCTTTGACATCAAGGAAAAATGGTTGACCAATGTTAAATAAAGACTTCCATATTTGAACTGCTAAATATGAACACTGATCATGCTCCCCCTAGGCACACAATGAATTCTCTGATGAAACTCCCCCTTAGTATGTGTTGAGATGCACTATACTATCTATTCTCCCCTTCAGAACATGCAGAGTCCGCATAAATATTTTTCAAAAGAGTAACATGAATCTATAACTCAACTATGTGAGTATGAACTTCCTATCACCAATTATTCATACATAGATCAATATCCCAACCAAGTGGGGATACATATTTGAATCATCCAGCCAACCAAGTGGGATTACATATTTAACATGATTTAAAAATTCCATACATGACTGAATATGACAATTATTACATCATAGGTCTTTTCATGACATTTACATCAAGTGATATACATTACATCTGTAGCAAAGACTAAGGACCTAAACAAGATAGTGATAGTTATCAGAATCTATCATACACCATATATGATCTGCACTATAAACATTTGTTAGTAGCATCAAGAGTAATAACGTATATATGCCCATCATCAGTTCACAAGATAAGACAATGTAACTTTAATATCATCAGCGTGTGACTAAGTTTCCGCATATAGATATCAACTCATCCTCTTGACCTTATCAAGAACAACTTTCTTTTTCTTTGTTAGAAAACCCCTTTATCTATAGCCTTCCATGAATCAACTAAGAATATTTCATATATCATAGAAATAAGACAAAAACCATTCACATCATAGCATAGGTATGTGAAACCACCATAGTCCTCATCCATTACCATAACATCATCATCGTAGCAAGAACTGCATGATCTTTTCACAATAACCTTCAATATATCGACCATGTATCATCACTAAGGATTTTTCTAACATCCCACATGTGATAAGAATCAACCATGATAATCAACATATGTGAGCATAAACCTATCATCATAAATTAAGAAGTCATAATCATTATGTGACTAAGTAAGGCATGTATCCAAATATCCATGTCTTCATGAAACTTGCAATAACACCATTCTCTTGGCCAATTTTCTTCACACAAGAGGATCTTTTATACCAATATCATGACTTAAGAAATCATCCATGTTTCTAGCATAACGATCGAAATATGTATCTAGCTTCCCATTAATGTGAAACGAAAACCATAAGCTCACATTCATTTATGAAACTTTCTTGATACCATCAAGATCAACAATCCTAAGACAATATATCATGTGAAATCCAAGAACTATAGGAATCCTCATTCGTAACTACATCTTATGAAATTTATGCATGATTGACAACAGAAATGAGTGACACTAAACATCATCAAGTAATGAAGATGTGTACTCAAGATTTTTTCTTTTTCTTGAACTTATGAATATCACGATGTAGGAAACATAACATAAGTAATATATCCATCAGTAGAAGAATCATCTTAATCATCCATAAATTTGATCAGAAGCATCAAAATAACTATGTGACATAAGCAATATAAGTTTCATCTAAGAGTTCATCATAGCCAACCCATGCCTGCAACATCATTTAAACACTTCACCAACATAAGCATCATCACCATTGATAAGCATGATTATGTACCAAGAACTTCTAAATCAAACATAATGCAAACATGCATTATTAGAAACATAACATATGCTCCCCCTGAACCTGTGCCAACTGTTCACTTTTAGATTTGATTATTGCATATATCAGTAAGACTCATCAAGGAATCATCATCAACCAATTATACATCAAGTCACCAAAAACTTATGAGGGTCAAAAGCACTTCTAAATAACTTCAACATACTATAACCATCATCCATCAAAATAGAAAAGACAATTGATAATTGATTGAACCATATCAAACCATTTTTCTATATCTATCCCATTGCTTCTTCATGAAACCAACATATACATAAATGTGAAGTTTAAAACTAGCATATATACGTGAATTTTCTTCATAAGATCTGCATATCAAAATTGGAACACTGAAATTTCATAATTTCAGTTCCCCCTGAGTCTGTTCTAACTATACATGTTCCTATAAATTTTGCTAAAACATTAGTTCCAAGGATATCATTATCATGATGGTTCTTCATCAGAGACTCCATTTTTCTCTTGTCTCCAGTCATGTCATGAGCACATTCACTATCATATTTATCTTTAAATGAGTAGAGAGAAATATCACACCTTATATGAGCTTCCTTTTCTTGATTCCTGGCAGATTCATTTTTTTTTTTTATTTTCTGATATAAATGTGCTTATTTGATTGCTTACCATATTGTCTATGATGATCCATAGAGTTGTTCTTGCATTCTTTTTCTATATTCTGAAGCTTGTTACAAGAATAACATCTTATGTGTCTCATATTAATTCTATAGCAATCAATGGATTTGTGACCAAACATATTGAAAAAAAATCAATATCCCTTAAAGTACCTAGATGTTGATCATTTTTCTGTGAGAGAGTTATTAGATTGAAACATTACACTTTTGCGCCTACCTACAACATGTCCAAAATTATGACAGATAGAACATTCAAAATATTCTTCAAAAGAAAGAATCAATTAACACTTCCATAGTTAGGAGTAAATGATTTTCTTTGAAAACTTTATTCCCTTCCTTGTTGATGGGGTTGACCTATTATCTCCTTGTTGAGCATTTCAAATTTTACGTTAGAATTCCTTGACTCAGTTTGTGAGGTAGGTTCAACTTTAACAGTTTCATGAAAATAAAGACCAAATTTGATGGCATGTGATCTTTGACTACTAAGAATATTATCCAAAATCTTATTACTATATTGAAATCGTAAAAGCTTATCCTTTTCTTCTAATTTACCTTTTAGGATATTTACCTCAACCTAATATTGCTCTTCCTTTTCTAGATACTATTTCTACAAGATTTCTTTAACTTCTCTTCCTTCTTCCACTCATTCTCTTAATTTGAGAACCTCATTTTCTTATTTTTGAAATTTTTGAAGTAGTTCTTCATTCAGTTTATTTGCATTTTCAGGATCTTCTTTTAGAGAGACGAGAACAACTTCAAGATCTTCATAGTAACTAGTTCTTTCTTTTAGTTCCTTGGTTGTTGTATCCTTTTCATTCATTGTTTTTCTAAATCATGTTATTTTATCCTTTAGCCTTTGACATTGATCTTCCTTTTCCTTGTTTTGTTTCCTTCCTCCAACTGATTTTTTTACCTAGTAACCTCTTCTTTGTAGATACACTCCCTTTTTTCAAATAGATCTTGTTGATATCTAATTTTATCTGTGAGCCTTTTAACTTCTATCTCTATTATATTTATTTCACTTTCAACCATAAGAGAAAATTCACTTGTTTCACTTTAAAATTCATTATCTTAAATATCGCATGAATAGAGAAATTTATCACCAAAGAACTAAAAAATAGTACATGGAAATTCTTTTTCTTGTTCATCTTCAATTTGAGGAGATTCTAAATCTTAATAATTTCTTCCACCTAATAGAAAATTACCTCTCCTGTTATTGTTTTTCCTTTGAGATGCATTCTTATTTTAGGGTACTTTCTTCTTTTGCTTCTTTCCCATTGTTACAACAAATCTCCTTCAAGCGATCAAGCTTCTTCCAAAGGACCTAATCTGATACCAATTTTTGGGAAAACTACTGAGAGGGGGGGTGAATAAACGTTTTCAAAATCAATAACTTTTTACATTTCATATTCATATCTCTATACGCGACTTTATTGAAAGTAACATGCACGTGAATATGGTTTTTCTTAAGAGAATTAGCATATATACAATGAACTTATGATTCATTTAATTCATCATATATTTGTCTTCAACCATTGCATCAATAATTTATTAAACATTAGATAAATAGTAACCATGTGCTATAATAACAAAATAAACCATCACACATAAGCAATGTACATGAACACCAGGATTTAAGGTGGAAACCTAATGCGGGAGAAAACCACCTGTTGGTATCATCTCTGTCTTCTTTTTAATATAAATAAAACGTTTTCCACAATCTTGTACTAGTGTAGGCTCATAGCATTACTTAGGAATGCACCTCGAGAAGGCTACCAACTTCACTTGTTTTCCAACTTCTATTGGAAGGGAGCTCCAACCCCCTAGCTCTTGTACTTGATGATATGTTTACCAGTATGTGGGCATTGGCCTCCAGAAGGCTACTGCCTTCACTCGTTCTGTAGCTACCACTGGAAGGGAGCTAGAAAGCTCTGATCTAATCACCAACTACTATTGGCAGGAAGCCTCGACTTCCTCACTGGAGGCTCCAACCCTCAACATCCTCCATGGACCGTGTTTCATGAAATTTTTAGATTGGATTCATCTGCTTCAAAACATCATAACTTGTAGTCCATGTTTCATCAAATTTTCACACTGGATCCATTATCAACACCTGAGCTCAATATCAAAAATCAAACTGTAATTCAGCGCTAAACAATGTCATTTATCTCTGATGCATCTGAATCAATCAATCACTAAAACATAATCATCAATATCTGATATAACTAAAACCCAATCATCTTATTTTTTAATCAACCAATCATTGAAAATTATTATAGAACTAAATCCAAAAATCACTAAAACATCAGACACGACTGAATCACCCAATCATTGAAAGTTCTGACAGAACTAAATAAAAAAATCACTGAAACATTAGAAACAACTGAATCACCTAATCATCAATTTATGATACAAGTGAATCAACCATTTGCTGAAAACCCAATCAAATGACACTTAATCAAAATTCAACCACTCAATCAGAATGATTAGATCACTATAACTAATACACATAACTAAACTCAAAACACTACATCAATAACCATAACCAACTGCAACCTCAAAAATTATACATCAGAATGTATATGCTACTTCAATGAGAACAACCTACATGAGTACGTTAATTTCTATAACCCAAGCTCTGTATACCTCTAAATGTACTAAGCCATAAATCTTTTGAACCAAAATTGTACCAACCAAAGACATTCTAAAGATATAATGTCATATTACAGAGTTATAAATAGATAGCAGAAAAGATCACCCTTCCTACTTAATCAATCAGTCAGCTAGACTATATCTCCTTATACAATCAGTTTAACTTCAAATATAATGAAGACATAATTGAAAAGAAACAGTAAAAAAGTAGCACTGATCAGATAGATCAGTCAGTTTAGAATAACAAGTCCTTCTTCTGCATACACTACTTGGAAGTGTTGAATCCGCGTGTATATGTGCCTTCACCGAGGTGAACCTACGTATAGATATGCAAATAATGAATTATAAGATTACAACTTTTCAAGATTTCAGATATACCCATATCATAATTTTAAAATGATAAAACATCAGTTAGCACTGAAATCTACCCTATCATTATCAGATCATACAATGATAGGTAATTTCGGGTCTCAAGATCCTGATCCAACATTAGTGCATAATTATTTCAGATATATTCTATCTCATCTATAATCAAACACTCAGGTGCATACTTAGTTAAGAACAGGTAAAGGATCAATAACCCATAACAACCATATTTTCTTTTGATCTAACTCTTCATAAGACTTGCATCACTTGCACCCACTCACACTTTGATATTCACCTCCTTATATAGTTAGTCTTTTTTAATACCTCAGGTGAAAAGCATAGGTATGTCAATGGTATTCTTTAAAGAGATCAATATTCTTTTTCATGTTCATTACTATGGGCCAATACCATGGTAAGAACTACCGGTAATATTTAACCTTAATTTTCCATCCCGTGCACTTTTCCTTCTGTGAAATTGTGTGCATACGTATATGTGCCTTTTATTCTGTGAACCCTCATCTATATGTGATTGTTACTAGGTTAAACATAGTATAAAACTTAAAACATTCTCTGCAATCCTTTGTCTCATCATCTTGTTCTTCTGTGCCATGTGAGCTACCATCAATTTACCATTTTTGAACTACACTACATCTTGTCATATATGTAAACACAACTTCCATACATTTTGTCACATCTTGTTTTTCCTTTTATCAAGAATTCAATTCATCAAATAGGTTGTCATCAAGGACATCAACTAATTTAACAATTTATCATGTCAAGCTTATAATTCTTATCCATAAACCTTTAACCCATTATTTTGTTCCATCATTCTATCACCTCTGATCTAAACTGTAGATTCATCTAGTTACCATATACTTGTTCTTTTACAAGTAATTTTCCACCAAGGACAACACATGCATCATAATGGAAAGAGATGAAAAATCTACATCTTATAGAGAGAATATGGAGAGGGTGTTGAAGAAGATGGTAAGTTTATTACATATTCATATTTTAGAAGGATATGGAAGAACAAATTCAATAATGTTCGTATTCCTAAGAAGACAAAGATGGGAATTTACAGTACATGTGCTTTACTTAAATAAAAAAGGGATAAATGTCAAGGGGTGGAAAGAGTTATGCATTCATAACATTTTTTAATTTTTTTTATAGTTATCAACTATGAAAGTAGTTTTATTAATAGAGTTCTTTTATTGTATGTGCAGATTCCATTATCAAAGGACTTCAAGAGCATCACACTCTTCAAACAAGTAAAAGACAAAAAATATATAAGCATCGAAAAAATTGTTATGATAATCCAAATAAATATTTGGGCTTTATAAATGATGGCATCAACCAAAAGAAAACACTTATAGCACATTTTGTCTTCACACGAACAACTTCACAGGAGTAAAATTTTATCTAGTTTCACTTGGTTGGTTTTATGGTCTTTAATGTGAAGATGTTCCCAAGGGTTTACATCATAACTCCAAATATTCATAATGATTCAAATATTAGCATAACTATAATCCACTATGTGCTTTCTCATTGTTCTGGTATTCTTCCTTAAGTTTTGTATCTACAATTGGACAACACAAGTTGTAAAAACAAAAAACAAGTTCTTTTTGGATATCTAAACATGCTTGTTCAATTGCGAATTTTAATCAAGGTAAAGGTTGGTTTCTTTCTTGTTGGGCACACTCATGATCATATTGATCAGATGTTTAGTCATTTTGCAGTGGCATTGAGGAGGAAGGATGTTGGGAGCCTACCATCATTAATTAAACGTATAAAGAAATCATACATTCCATAGCCTTTTTTCATGTGTCGGAAGAAACTATTGACATGTGAAGGTTTAGTTTAGGATTGAATGGTGAGGATAAATGCATTGAATAGCTTAATGATATTATCTTTGACCTTGATTTTGTATCAAAAAATTTGATGGAAAAACACTTATATGGGGCAAAAGTATTCAACTTTTGTAGAATGGGGGTCATCATCCGGTTTAGCATTTTTAAAGTTCATTCTAGGTCATCCAATGTTTGCATCAAAGATAATATTATTACAATAATTTGTTGAACTCCATAATCCACGAAGGCATAAGAGAGAGATAAATCATTCTCAGTGCCTAGAATAAATAAAAATATGTATTAGATATACATATGAGTACTTTGATGTTTCCTGATTCAATTTGGTGCAAGTCTTTTTTCAATAATCAAAGTGACATCGTTTCAGGATGAGCAAAAAATATTCACTTTTGAATGCCCATTTATTTGGCCTCAAAATATGCCAAATGAATAGGAGGAAAGACACATTGTTGAACAACAACAATATCAAGGCATTATTGATTCTCAATAGGAAGATGAAAGAGAAATATATATTGGTTCTATAAGATCATGTGCACAATGTGAAGCCATGGAAGACTTTCTCAAGGGTTCTGTGAAGGATGTTAAGGAGGGTTGCATGATAAGAACATTAGGATATGGAGATCCACTTGTCTATCCATTTTGGGTTGCGAAGGTTATACAATTGATTAAATAAAATGAAGATATTGCAGATGTTGAGGTACATTGGTATGCCACAAATACCCACCCATTCAGTGGTGTGTACAAGCCAAAGATGGTAGTTGATAAAAAAAATCACAAAAAGAGAAAATAAATGATACAAATATAAATAGTCATCGTACATACCTCTTAAAATTTGAGTATGTCGACATACTTTTCTATGAATTCAATTTAACAATGAGAGGAACTCTTCACTTCAAGACCATAGATATTTTGAAGGAGTTTCTACAAGAAGGAACAATGTTGAGATGGGTGTTTGCTGAACCTAGTCATAGATCTTGAAGACTTTTGAAGCCTGAAATCGTGAGCATGCATGTTGAGTCAGATGGGGCTCTAGTTGATGAAAGAGAAGAATATGGTCCATCTACATCTAGATCCAGTCATTCATCTGAGGATGTAGATTCTGATGGTGTGCTAAATCCTATGGATTATTTTGAATAAATGTGTAAGACATTTTATGTAAATGGTGTTACCATTGTAAGTTGAAATAAATATTTTTACTTCCATATGATCTTACATGAAGTTATGAGTCATTTCTATGTTTGTTGGATAATATGTTTTAATTATGAAGAATTCATATTTTTAGAGAAGTTTGTACGGTAAGTTGAAATAAATATTTTGACTTCCATATGATCTTACATGAAGTTATGAGCCATTTCTATGTTTGTTGGATTATATGTCTTAATTATGAAGAATACATATATTTATATATGTTTTCATGGTAAGTTGAAATAATTATTTTGACCTCCATATGATCTTACATGAAGTTATGAGTCATTTCTATGTTCATTGGATTTAATGTTTTAATTAAAAGGAATTCATATCTTTTAGAGATGTTTTTCATGGTAACTTAAAGTAAATATTTTGACTTCCATATTATCTTACATGAATATATGGGTCATTTCTATGTTTGATAGATATCTGTGTTAATTATGAAGAATTCATCTCTTTAAGAATATCCACAATGAATGATGGGGGGCTTCATTGGTGGAGCAATATTATACCACATGGGTTCATATTGGGAGAATATATTGAAGAAAAAATGACAATATATTTCGGGGTATATAGGGGGTAAAAGATTTTCATATTGGCAAATATAAAAAATGGAGCTTAAAGCTAATGAGAAAATATAAAGGGGTATAAAAACTGGTAATGAAAAAATATATGCCTACAATATCTAGTGAACCCTTGGTGAATGCAATAATGAATTACAAAAATAAAATGTATGCGATATTTAATCTATGAAAGTAGATATTTTTATTATAAGTAAATAAACATTAGAAATTAATGTTGATTTTCTAAATTATACAATGATATTTCCATCTTATTATTTATTGTTATAATTTGGTATAACATAGTTTTAAATTTTTTGAAATTTTAATGCCTCATCAAAAGGGATACTTCATTTTGATGGTTGATTTTTAGGTTTTGTTTGCAACAGGATAAGTTGTCTTAGGCTAAAATTTGAAAAGAGCTATAGTTTTAGCCACTGAAATAAAAATTACTCTTGGAATAATGAATATTTCATTTACTTGTTCATTTTTAAAAATTGTATTATTCATATAATTAGTCCATAATTTTATGGTTGAAATATGTTAAAAACTTGAGGATTTTAATTACATAGTTGAAAACTTCTCAAAACCTGAAGGTTTTTTCTGAATTATGGTATTTTATCTTTAATGCTGTTGTAAAACACAATTACAATTTGAGGGTTTTTTATAGTCAAGATATTTTATTTTTAACAACATCCATGGAAACTATTGGAATTATCAAGATTTGAGAGATGATATTTTATCTTTAAAATCATGTTCGAGAATTGTTAGAATTTTATAGTTTTCAAGTCGTATTTTTTATCTTTAATTCGATTCCTAAAAATGTGTCAAAATTTGTAACCCAATTTTTATTTGTTGTTTCAACTCAACCCTTATTTTTTGAGGGTGTTTTCTTCATCCATTTTGCAAAAAAATAGTTTTTACTTCCATTAAAAGATTCCTGAACTTGACCCTAAAAACAAAAAACATCAGTCTGCTTTAACAATTCGTCTTGTGTTGTTTTTTTCATGTTTTCTTGTTTTTCAGTCTACAATACTGTTTCAAGGTAATAGTGCCCGTTTTGATTGTAACTTGTTAAATTTGATGTGTTGCTAGAATTGGTTTTGATCTTTAAAAAGATAAAAAAGTCATCAAACTATTAATTTTGGTTAAAAATCTCCAAATATGAAAAAAAAGGAATATTAGGGCAATACTTGGTTCATCTAGGCTTTTTGTATGTTACACCAACTGTTGTTTTTCATAACTATCTTGTTTTATTTTTTATAAGTTTATGCTAGTTTTCATCTCTCTTATTTTGAAAGAAATTTAACCAAATGGAAATAAATTTGTGGTGGTAAATAATAATCTTCTTTTTCCACCAACTCTAATTATGTACTCTGCTACAAATTATGAATGAGCTCTTCTCTTGCTATGTCCTTATGATAGACGTTTAGCTAATTCCTATTAAAAGACAATGTGATTCCTTCTTCTCCAATGGTCTCGATTCTTACTGTTGCACTGTAAAAGATAGTTTCTATTTCATATGGGTGTAACCAATGTGTTTGTAATTTACCTTTAAAATCATTAAAATTTGAATCAAACTAAGGTACTCAAATACATGGTATGAACTACCTGATATTGATAAATTTATCCTTCCATCTCATCCTTTCTTGTTAAATGATAGTTCTCCTCTGAGTGACATGTTCTTTGATTTGATGTAACTCATGAAGTTGTGTGAATCTTTTCTGTTGGGCTTCAAAAAGGCTTAGTCCTAATTTTTTTAATGTTTTATATGTCTCCACATGAAAATCAATAGGACATAGAACTTTATTTACATAAATAAATCATATGGAGTGCGTCTAGTTGTTTTTTTACATGTGGTTTGGTGTGTCTATCTACATGTTCCTTCTAATGTAGATGAATCATCTTGGTTGTAACGAATAAAATATATAAATAATATAAATATAATGTAAAAGATAATAATCATAAATAATAGTTAAGTTATGCTAATATTAGGTTGAAGAGGCATGTCTAATAGGATGTGACTCTTCATGAAGAGACACTTGCGTGATATATAAGCAAGCTTCTTGTTCTCATTGTAAATCATTATCATTCTTATTCTTATTCATGTATTTAACATAATATTTATATCCTTAATGGATATCTTGATATTCCAAGTCTTTTGGAGTAATTAATTTATAGAAGGAACTTTGTATGCTTCATTGGTATCATAAAATTATTATTATATAAAAAAAATGTATGAAAAGAGTGAACAAAAGAAATAAGAAGAAGAGGAGAATATTCGAAAAATATATATAGGAGAAATAAGTGATATTTTATAATAAAAATAGCTCCAGTTGACATATTGTTTACGTAAAAACATAAAGGAAAAAATGGAGACTAGTAATGAAAGGTTTCCTGAAACCCGTAGTATGTGTTCACACATTATTTAACATCAAAGGATCACTCGCAGGAAGAGACATCATAATCTCTATCAGTCCTACTGAAGGAAGTAGTTATGTTAGTCCTAAATGTGTTAATCAATTGGTGATTCCTGAATCAAATATAGTTGAAACAATTTTTTTTTGGCAAGCAATATGATATAAGCAATTTACACCTAAATATTGGAGATTATACTTTTACCTCTCAATTCACCGTGCAAACCCTATCTTTTAACGATAGTGACATTGTTTTGGGATCACCATGGATGAAAAATCTAGGTTCCTTTATTCTAAATACTAAGAAAAAGTTTTTAACATTTTCTTACAGGAAGAAGAAAATAATGCTCCAAGATGTTACACTGAAACCTAATTCAGTAACGCCAAAAGATATATCGGATATTTCAAAAGTAATTTCTCATGAAGGTAAAAAAGTATTACAAAATATGCAAAAATGAAATTGACAAAATCACTATTGACAAAAATGAAGATGTTTCTCGACTTAAAAACCATAGTGAAAAATTGCTGACGCAAATTAAGATACTTAGGAAGGATAAGAAGTCATTAGAATATGAGGTACAACAACTTATCAAGAAGGAAGCATCAAATGTAGGAATTCAAGTTGATGACAAAACAAAAAATACCGATTCAGTGAATGTCACAACTCAGGAAGAAGATAAGGAAGTTGAAGAAAAGACACTCGTGGATGTTGCAATTCAAATGATGAACATCCCTAGTGAATGTTTCATAGCAAACTCAACAACATCTTCGCCAAAAGAAAATATGAAAATTGTTGCATGCCTAGTAAGGAAAAATCAAACAAAAACGGTTCCATATCGGCATCTGAATCATGAGAACAGACGAATCAACCATGCTACATATTTAAACAAGTCATAACCGAAAGAACAAACTAATGTTCCAGATAGTAGTGATGTAATCTCAATCCAGTCTTATGCTAACAAGTCGTTACAAAATTCTAGTGATTAGAATGTTATACAGAAGATTAATCTGGGATGGTGTGATCCCTTCTCAGTGCGAGAATTTTGTTTTTCACTAAGAAGATCATATCAACTTGTATCGACGAGGATGACTATTCCAAAACAGAAAGACTTTTGAAGCCGAAAAAGAGATCAAGCCTTTTTTCATTGACAAGCTTTGAGGACAAAGCTTTTTGAGGAAGGAGGCAATGTAACGAATAAAATATATAAATAATATAAATATAATGTAAAAGATAATAATCATAAATAATAGTTAAGTTAAGTTAATAATTAGGTTGAAGAGGCATGTCTAATAGGACATGACTCTTCATGAAGAGACACTTGCGTGATATATAAGCAAGCTTCCTGTTCTCATTCTAAATCATTATCATTCTTATTCTTATTCATATACTTAATATAATATTTATATCCTTAATGGATATCTTGATATTCCAAGTCTTTTGGAGTAATTAATTTATAGAAGGAACTTTGTATGCTTCATTGGTCAATATGGCTTCAAGAACTTTATTTGTATATTCCACTTGTCCATTTGATTACGCGTGATATTGAGTGGATGTATGATGCTTCATTTTGTACTACTTCATGATATTCTAAATAAGTTTTTATTTGAATTTCACTCCAATATATATATATATATATATATATATATATCTTGGGCCACTAAAATGAGTTCAAATATCCTGAAAAGACAGGTTCTACAACAACATTTTTAGTACAAAAAATCAATGTTTTAGCCTCTACTAATTTAGCGGAATAATAACTGCAATCAAGGCTACACCATTTATACTTGGAAACTAGATTAATTGGATCTATGAATTCTAGAAGCAATTTTTCAAATGGCTCTATAAATAACTAAAGCTTTTTAGGCATTTCATCTACTTGAACATGCTTCCTCATTCTCTAACAACTATCACATATCTAGGGAAATGGACTTTGTATGTAGTTCTTCTATCATTGAAATTTCCTCCCTAAGGTACATCATGGAGTGCCTTGAGTATTAGGTATTTAATCTTATTTTGCACACCTTATAATGATTACATCTTGCCATGTTTAATACAATTATCCTTATATCTAATATTAAGGTGTGTTGGATTCAATAACTCTTTGTGTTTCTTTGTCTAATAATTGTCGAGTAAAATTTTGCATTACAAATTATTACCAATATCTACAAACCAAGGAAATTTAATAGAAAGTTAAAAATTATGTTCATTAGGAAAACTATCCTCCATAGGAATAGTTATATAAGAATTCTGTATCATGAAAAGAAAGTCAACAACTGTGTTTTTCATTCTAGATTTGTACAATATATCAATATTGATTTCCTCTAATAATAAAATCCATTGAGTAATTGTACCATGTTATGTAAAAATTAATTAGTTTTAGGGTTATTATTTAATTTTATATTAATTTAGATGAAAGGGCATGATCATAAGATCATGCTCTTTCCCCAAAGGGTGTCCATGGCGATATATAAGCCAAGAACCCATTGTAATTATTCAGCATCTGTCTATTTCATCCTTTTGATAAAATATTTATACATATAATTCATCGTATCAGAAGTTTTATGCTTCATTGGTATCAGAGCAAGTTCGTTCCTCGGGTTTTGTTGATCCGAATGCCTATTCAAACCCGTAGACCCTAGAAATTATTCCAACCAGAAACCCTAGCCCGGAACTTCACCCTTCTTCAAGACACCAACAATCCCTCACCACTCTTCCCTTATTCCAATTCTATCGCTGAATTCCCCGTCCAACCACCTGCACTGTAATTTTTTATTTTCTGTCATTGTTAATCTTTTTCACTCCTCTGTCACTTCCAAACACTCTCCTCCTACACTGAGCCTTGAGCCACTATCCCTAGTTATCGTTCCTTCGACCTACCTCATCTCCCTCTCGCGTTGTCTTCAACCTCAAATCCCTTCCATCCACATTCCTCCCGCTGACCCCCTGCTGTCATCTCCCTTTCCAACGAACATATCAACTAGCCGCCAATCCTGAAAAAACTCTCGTAGTTCGCACCGATCAAACTTCAATCATCCATCGAAACCTCTGTCCGTCAATCCCTATTCAAAATTCAAACCCTCTGCAGTGATATCTGTGGTTCCACTGCGGTGAGTCGACGGTGTAATATTGACCGTGTATCTTCTCGAAGGTGTTTTTGTGAGAGGTCAAACCCTCGGTCAATTCTGCCGTGCCTGTAATTTCCATTGTGCAGTGTTTACCGATGTCCAACCACGTCTGCAGTAGTAATTCCTAAGTTTTGAACCATTAAAAAAAAAATCGAACATTCAATCGACGTGACTCTTATGAGTGGGAAATCCAACATTCAATTAACGTGATGTTCAGCGAAACTATATACAATGTCCAATATATATTCAAGTAACTATAGCATTTATTTGTATATATAACGAGAAATATATGCATATAACGTTAATTTATATATTATATATAACATATGTATAATTATATTATATATTATATATAATACATATAACTTAATTAATTAAATTTATTTTAATTAATTAAAAAGTTATATATATATATATATATATATTATATATATAAATAATTATTTAATTAATTAAAAGTTATATGTATAAAATTTATTTTAGATAATTAAAAAAAAGAGCGGGAAAATAATTTAGCTGGAAAATAAATATACACCTTCGCAAACCCGCTCAATGTCAACAATGACAATGGCGTATTTCCAAAAAAAGTTATTGGATGTGGAGCATAAGATAAATAACAACCATGGCGAGGTCACTAAAAGATTAAACGAGTTCTAGATTAAGCTTGAGGAGCAGGGTGACAAAATAAAAAATATTCATGATACGACAAATCGAATAGAAATAAAAATGGAAAATCAACATGTCCAAACAAAAGCAAACATCAAAGAGGTCTTAACAATGCTAAAAATTTTGTGTAAAAAAACAAATTGTACACCTGAACAACTACAAAAAGAAAATGAAGAGAATCAAGGAAACATCTCATCAGATTCAATAAAGTCAACAGACGCTCATGAAAAGGTTGAATCGCCAAAAAAATCAGCGACACCCCACCAAGAAGCAAGTAACACAGCCCTTACAAAGAAGCAACTTTGGGATACCCTTACTAATCAACACCCTTTTTTCGCTCAACCATTAGGCACATACCAGTGAAGGGCCAAAGTCGAGATGCCTAAATTTGATGGAAACGAAAAAAATAATGTTGCATGGATAAATAAAGCAGAAGAATACTTTGAGATATATGACATCAATGACGATGACCAAAAGCTCAGACATGCATCCATGAAAATGGAAGGAGAAGCATATAACTGGTCTATGTGGTGGAAAAAAACAACACACACCATTAGCTGGAGAAAATTTAAAGATGCCTTCTTTAAAAGATTCCAAGGTGTAAAAGAAGAAGAGTTCTTTTCAAAACTCATCAAGTTACAACAAAAAGGAAGTGTGGACAAATACACTCAAGAATGGGAGACCTTAGTAACACGAGTACTTGGTTTATCAGAATCTCGTCTAATTCAGTCATACATCTTGGGACTCAAATTCCATTTACAAGCTGAACTTGAGATGCATGACATTACATCAATAGAAGTAGCAAGAAGAAAAGCAAAAACGACTGAAAAAAAATCTGAACCAATATTTTGGTCAAAAGCGGAAAAAACATATTGAAGACAAAGGATACCTTAGTATATGGACTGAAATAATACAAGATATGTTCCACCACATCATCGTGAAGATGAAAAATCTAATGTGGAAATGTAAAGGATAAAAGAGGGTAAATGTAAACGTTGTGGTGAGAAGTGGGACCCCAAACATAGATGTACTAAAGAAAAAGAACCAAAGAACCTATATAATTCTGAAGCAACCAATGATTCAAATAGTGAAGATTATGACATAGAAGAAACAGAAGGTGCCCCAAAATTCTCACCAGAATTAGGCGATGAAAGTATTCCTCAACTGTCACTATCTGCTATGACAGGAGTATCACAATGTCAGACCTTAAAGTTAAAAGGACACATAAATAAGAACACCGTAGTGGTTCTCATCGACTCTGGAAGCACACACAATTTTCTAGATGCAACCATGGCCAAGAGACTCAATATATTTTCATTTCCCTTACCAAACATGAAAGTGATGATAGCTAATGGTAAGAAGATTGAAAAGGTGGGGAAATGCCATAAGGTCAATTTGCAGATTCAAGACTTTAATCTAGAGTCTCCGTTCTTCATGATACCTTTAGGAGGAGTAGATGTAGTTTTAGGTATCCAATGGCTACGAACTTTAGGTACTTATGCTACCAACCATCAAGTACAATTTATAAAATTCAAATGGGAAGGTCAGAAGTACAAACTACACGTATTCCAAGCACCAAAAAATCAAGTTGTATCATCATCTCAGATGATGAAGCTAAGTTGAAAAGGAGCACCTTCTTATGTAGTACAATGTCACCAATTAGAAATGTTATCTGCAAATATGACCAATGAAGAGTCACCAGAGATACAAGATCTAACTTGGAATCATGAAAAAGTAATTCAAGACCTACCTATGAAGATGTTGCCTAATAAGGAAATTGAGCATACAATAGAAGTCAAGGAAAGATCAGATCCTGCCAACATCAGGCCACACTGATATCCACATCACCAAAAAATGGAAATTGCAAGATTAATCCAAGACCTTTTAAAATGTGGGACCTTGATCATCTTGGAATATCTGATCAAGTGGAAGGACTTACCCAAAGAACATGATTTTTGGGAGAATGAATCATTCTTCAACAACATCCGTCGTTACTAATGTTTTGAGGACAAAGCAGTCTTCGAGAGGAAGGCAATGTTATGTAAAAATTAATTAGTTTTAGGGTTATTATTTAATTTTAGATTAATTTAGATGAAAGGGCATGATCATAAGATCATGCCCTTTCCCCAAAGGGTGTCCATGGCGATATATAAGCCAAGAACCCATTGTAATCATTCAAAATCTGTCTATTTCATCCTTTTCATAAAATATTTATACATATAACTCATCGTATCAGAGGTTTTATGCTTCATACCATTACTTATACCTTTGTTTATTAAATATCTAATGGGTGAATGATTAATATGAATAAAAGTTCCATACCTAATGACATAATGTATAAGATTATTGATGGCATGGACTACTGCTAGAAAATCCTTTTCAATGACAATATAAGTTAACTTGGTACGGGTTAAATTATTTCTTATATCATAATGAGATATACAAGGCTTAATATTTGAGACAACCATATACCTACTCGTAGGATCACTAGGTAACCATCAGAGAAAATATAATTGATTTAATAAAGTGCATATGGATTTATATTTGTTTTTTCCTAATGCATTCCCTAAAGTTGTTCCTCAATCATCGGTAGAAATATTTAAGGGAGGGAATAATGTAGTGCTATTATGATACATTGTTTTAATATTTTATATTTTAATTAATGAAAAGAAAATTGACATGAAAAATCCCAATGAAATTCAAAATATTTGTTGATCAACTTAAAATGTGGTGAAGAAATTTTGGTAAAATTTTATATAAACCACCTATAGTAACTTTTAAATCCAAGAGAACTTCTTATGTACTTTTTATATTTAGATACCAAAATTTTGCCAAGGTCTTCAAACCTTTTCTAAGTCCACTTTGATTTTAAGTATTTGAATATGATGCCCCAAAATGATAAATTTATTAGGCATTGCAAAACCTTTTTAATTACTTAATGAGATGTTATTTTATTCACATCCAATAAGGATTTTTTCTAATATTTCTAAATATTCTTCAAAAAGTGTTTCCATAAATTGTACAATCATCCATTTATACTTCAACAAAATCATGAATCAAGTCATAGAAGATACCTAGTACTTCTCTATGAAATGTGGCAAGGGAATTACATAATCTAAAACTATGTACTCTTGTAAGTATACATTCCCTAAGGACATGCAAATTTAGTCCTATATTGATATTTTAGTGATATTTCGATTTCATTATAACCACTTAAGCCATTAAGGAAAGAAAAATATTTTTTCACTTCTAATGCATCTAAGCCTTACTCAATGAATGGAAGTGGTAAATGATATTTAAAAGTTTATTTATTTAATACCCTATAGTATATAAAAACTTGTAACTTACCTTTTCTCTTTAGCCCAATCATCAAGGGTGAAATCCAGTGGCTATCTAATGTTGGATAGATAAAGTTTATAAAGTTTATATTGAGAAATTTTTGTAATTATTCCTTCAGTATTTCCCAAAAACTAGGATTCATCCTTTGAGGTTGTTTTATGTGCTTAGAACTATCCTGAATTTATATATTATGGATGTCAAGTATGAGGATATATTCATTTCATATCATTGTATTTGTATGCAAAAGAAGAGGAATGTTTTTGCAGCATTTTAATTAATCGATATTTTCAAAAATTATCGAAGATATTTTTTATATTAATGTTTTTTTTTACTAATTTCCGCAGGAGTAATACCAAATATTTATCCAAATTATTTGGTGATAACATAGATTTATGTGATTAAAAAATATCCAATTTAACGATTTTTCTTTAAAAATGTTTTCTAACCTATGCACACAACAATTTTGTTTAGAATATTTAGAAAAGTTACAATTATTAATAATGTTCATTAATTGACCTTCCTTATCATTTTTCTCAATAGACAATTGTGAGATACTTAAAACATGTTATACATATTAATATTCTACTTCATCATTTCCAATCCATTCTTCCTTTTAAAATTAAAATGTTTCTCTTATTGGAGGATAGAATGTAAGATTTTTGTTTGATTTCCATTACAAATTTTCATGTCACCATATCTAACACTATTAAATACATCATCCGTGACTAACCGAGCCCTACCTAATATCAGTGTATTACCTTTTAAGTTGGCTTTTGGTGTCAACAACATAAAATAAACCACATATTCCCATGAATCTTGAGATGCAAGTGCAAATTCTAATATGCCCTCTTGTATTATAGTATACATGTCTACTAATTATAATATAGTAGGTGTATATTGAAGATTTATTAACTGGAGTACAACCATAGAAATTTTTTGTTATAACATTTATTTTTTCACCTAAATCAGTTAATGTGTTTGAGTTTTCTACATTATTAATATGAATTTTCCCAATAAGACTTCCTTGATCAAGATTTTTTTCTAGAGTGATTTTTTCCATCATGATTTTAGCTATTTTCCAATAAGATGAACTCTTTGAAATTATTTTCCTTCTCTTCTTTTTTTTCTATTACAAAAATTCTTTAGTTTTAGGCATAAATTGTAATATCACTTATTTCTTGAAGTGAAAGGATTTTAATCCAAATATTTCTTAATGAATCTATACTATTATAATTTGGAAAAATCAATTGTTTCTATACACCTTTAATAATTTCTAATCCCTGCAAGAAAGAAGGATTTTGTTAGGATATAGAGGGTTGTTCTACGAAGGAGTAGGAGGAGTTGGAACTATTTTTGCGTCATCTATATGATTTGCAATGTATTCGTTCTCAATATTATTTTCCCTTTTAAGAATCTCTTCCAGTTTATGTTACTTAATGACAACATGGGGATCCTTTTCTTGTAAAAATATCCCTAATATGAGATGGATATCATTGAAATAAAGAGGATATATCATGCAAGCTTCAAAATATTTCAACTCAACATTATAAGTGGGCTAATGTGTTTTATTATGAAGGTTTTAAGGTGGTTGTGTAGGTTGATGAGTGGGTATTTGAGGTGGTTTGGTAGGTGGTAATGGCATAGGTGGATGGCATGGTTGTTGGAATTAATAATATTGAGGATATTAAGTGAAAGGTCGGTAATATGATGTATTCCTTCTATAAGATACTTGCCAAGCATATTTGTGAGATGGAATTTTTGGTTGGGGTGGTTATGGATTCGAAGCAATTGGAGTATTAAAATTATTTTTAGATTTTCATGTGTAAGTTTGAAACTATGGATTGGGATATTGAATCCTACGTTGTTGATGAGGTAAACAAGATCCCTTAGGGGAAATTAAATAGAGCTTTTCCAGCGTTCTATTTTCTCCACTATGTTCTTGGAAAATTTCTTTCATTCCTTGTAGTCAATGCCAATATTTGTACTAAGTGATTTTGAAACAATGCCACAAATTTCAAGATTATCATGTGGGCATTCTCCTAATTCATGTTTATTTCTACACATAGACATAATATAGAAAAAGACACATTTTCAATTTTATTCATATTTTTCATTCTTAACATTCCTATTTTTCCACTAAGATTACTAAGAATGTATGTTTTAAGATTATCTAGCATGTTTCCAGGTTCATCTTGACTTACTAATCTTGATGTTGATTTAGTTACTCTTTCCATGTTTGTATCTCTATGACTCCTACCATGCCTTGTCTTTCCTCTTGATATATACTTACAAAATTCACATATTTCTTCAAATGAAAATTAGGAAATATCAACTTTACGCCTTAAATTAAGGAGATAAATTAACCCATCTATGATTTCTCTAAGTAAGAGGCTTTTTTTTATATGATATCCTAAATTATGCAAATTTTCCCTCTTAACATTATACACAAATATTTCTTGAAGATCCTCAAGACTCTTGTCCTCTTTTTGAGTCATTTCAAAAATGTCCTCTTTAATATCATGTTATATACATTTCAATTGAAAAACAAATGTTTGTAGGTATTATAGTCTCATACCAATTTAATTGGTAAGTACAGATGGAGATATGTCCTTCATATTGACATTCACATGAATATATTGAATGCAAATATAAAAGGATCTCCATAATTATCATATTCTCCCTCTTTTCCCTAGCCTCTTTCTCATCTACCACCTATTTCACCTCAAAGGTGTAATATTCTTCCTCCCCTACCACTTCTTGTTTGTGGTATTCATCCTCATCCTCCTACCAATAATGTTTAATGACCATCGGGAGGAAACGATTCTCCTTCACATTCTACCATTGACTTATTGGAGCTAAAATAATAAGGTTCTTCAATTGGGTTCTCTACTTCTAGTTCTTCTAGCACTGGTCTTTAAGGAGAAGTCCCTCTCCTTCGTCCTCTTCTTCTCCTTCAGTTGGTATCTCAAGCTATTCTCCATTAAATTTCTCTCTTATTGAAGAAATAAAGATGACTTCCTCTACTAAATATTTACGTTCATCTACTATTGCATCTACAAAATAATTTGGCTTCTCTCTAGCTTTGATTTCTAATATTTGTACCTCTAGATATCTTAGAGTACCATGAAAAGAAGGATTTTGTGGTGTGCATGGTCATGTGGTTCTTGCTACACAAATTGCTATAGTGGGACTGGTAGGTGATTTCTTGAAATTCATCATCTAACAAATATACCTATAGAGTGTCTTGCACTATATGTTCATTCTAAAATTAATTATGTTTAACTTATGCAATGTTGAAAATGGAGCAAGAAAATATAATTTTGACTTTGCCTTGGTCAAAATAGACTAAAATTCGAATTTCAATTTTACTAGAATACTTGGAGGTAGTTAATTTAAGTAAAATGGCTCTTATCACTCAATTAACTTAGTAAATTTGATTTGGAGACACTTGAGTTCAATTCTAAATGATTGATTGATAATTTTTTAGAATATATTTCAGTTAATTTGAGTTATTATCAGTTTAGCTAGTTCTGATTGTCAGAGGAACTAGTCGAGGTCAAGTTGTGGTTGTGGAAATTTAACCACACTGGGTGATCAACCAGTTAACTAATCAATCAACAAAAAGTAATTGTTGCATAAAGATAATTCAATTTACCTAGTTGACAATGGAGTTCAAGGGAACTATGCTATTAGTTGTAAACTAATCCAATTTCTATAGTTGGTGCATTCAATCAGAGGATTTCCCTATGGTAATTGCACAATTCCTTGGTGTGAAATTCTTAAATAACAGGGAAAATTTTCGAAGCAAACAATGAAAAGAAATAAGAGATTGGGAAGGCTTTAAATTAGCTAACTTTTGGGCCAAGATCAGGTAGTTAGGTAGAGTGATTGCCTATACTCTTACAAGATATACTCAAGCTTAAGCAAGTCTTATATTTCTTCTCTATTCCCTGATGAATGAAATATACATAGTACGTGGTTTTGAGTAGTTTATTTCTCCTAGATAAATATTTGTATATGTGTGATGTTCCCTTTTTCATGTCAATGATTATTGTTTTATATGGTGAATTAACCTTTGTATATCAGCAGAGTTGCTTCAAGCATTTTTATTTAATAAATTTCAAGATCAATTTTGAATCTAAAACTTAATTTCTACATGGTATTAGAGCTAGAATCATTGTGCATCAAGAATTTCGATTTTCTCACTCTAGGAGGTTCTAGGTTGTAGATCAGGTTGTAATATTTGTTTAAGACTAAGAATCTGGCTCGAAATTGACTAAAGCTCAGATATGCCCTCGAGGGAAGATAAAATTATGTTTCATGGAAGGACCACATGGATATAATACTGGAGGATAATGGGTTGAAAGAATTCATTGATAATGATATTTTGAAACCAACAAAAGTTGATGCTCAAAATATAGTGGAATGGGAGAAGTGTGTTACGAAGACGAGGAGGATCATATTGGAGGGAATATGAGACCATATTGTCTCTAATATCGATAAGAAATAGAATCCATGTGTAATGTGGGAAGAACCTCCATATTTGTTCCATAATAGTAGTGACCACAAGAAATTGGCACTCAACAACAAGCTTCGAAATAACAAGATGTAGAGGAATGAGACCATTCCACAGTACCTGAGCAGGTTCACACAGTGTCGTGATGAACCTATTCAAGTTGGTACTACTGTAGCAGAGGATTATTTGGTGAGCCTAGAGCTTATAGGCCTTCCCAAGAGTTGACACAACTACCAAGATTCACTAAATTGGAGGGAGAAGGTACCAAATTATGAATGCCTTTGGTTTGATTTGGTATAGGAGGATATAAGGTGAAGAAATGAAGAAGAGACCTCATTCAAGGGTGAGTATGACAAGAATTGTGCCTTGGATAGAAAGAAAAATAAAGGGAAGAGGAATAAATGTCAATCCAAAGCGGGTTTGAGTCATGGGGGAAAGAAGAAAGACTTATTGAGAATCAAGTGTTTTAACTGGCATGAATTTAGGAACTATGAAACGAAGTGTCCATAAAAGAAGGTAATAAATAAGACCACACAAGGAGCAATGGCTGAAGCCTTGGCTTCACATTTCAAACTTTATTTTACTCTCATTTCATGCATGGAAAGAAAAATGATGGGTAGCGCGTGGTATCTCGACAAGTTTCCCCATTCCACATGATGGGAAACAAATAATTTTTTAGTGATTTGGAGGACAAGGATATCCATATGCACATCAAGATGGGAGATGATATAAAGTATAATGCGACCAGTATTGGTACAATTACTTTTGAGAGGGAGTTTGGGCTCCCCTCTCTGGATCAAGGATGTGTTGTTTGTATTGGGTCCGAAGAAGAATCTAGTTTTCATAGTTATGTTAGAAGACCATGGCTATAATGTGATATTCATAAAAGGGAAGGATTTTATAAGACATATTTCCATGGGATAAGTGATGAAGATAAGGGTTATAGTGAAGAACCTCGACAAATTAGATAAGGAAGAATCTGTAACATTGAGTAGAAAAGCAGAGAAGGTGGAGAGCTGAGATGTCGCCAAATTATGGCATAGGCTTGGAAATTTCCATCATGACTCTTTGAATATCATGCAAAAAAATTCTATAGTCCTCCCCAAAGGATCACTAGAGTATCCAGATATGCGCAAAGGGTGTAAGTTGGGGAAGTACAAAAAATCTACCTTTAATGATCGTGATAGCAAGGAACATGCAATCCTTGAAAGGGTCCACTCTAATATATGTGGAACTTTCTTGATAGTATCCACTACCAAACACAAGTATTACATGATATTCATAGATGATTTCTTATGAAAATGATAGATCTACTTCATGCAAACGAAACACTATAAATTCTCCATTCCTTTTAGGTTAAATCATATGTCGAGAAAGATATTTTAAGAAAAGTGAAGGTTATGACGAGTGATAATAGTGGTGAGTACGTGTCGAATGAGCTTAAAAAATTCTATGGAAACGAAGGCATTTGACAGGACTTGACAACAACGATAAACCACAATAGATTGGGGTGGCTGAGAGGAAGAGAAGAAATATTGTGGGAGAAACATGCATGATGTTGCATGAGCAAAGCCTACCTCTACACTTATAGGCTGAAGCATGCAATGATCTATTTGGAGAACAAGATTCCTCACATGATTATTGGCATGAGTATACAAGAGGAATATTTTTTAGGGAAGAAACTACATGCCTCACACTTCAGGATCTTTGGATTAATAGTTTATTTTCATGTTTCCAAGGAAGAAAGAGGCGGAAATAGAGTTGGGCATATTTTTGGGGTACACATATACACCTCACAACTATCGTGTGTACTTCCCAACTCTTAGGATTACAACAGTAATACATGATGTGAAATTTAATGTGTAGAAGGCAATGAGGTATTCCCTTGAGAGGGAACTTCAATTCCAGCTTGATTAGGAGGTTTTGGCTCCAAGTGAAGAACCTCAAGTATTTATGAGTAGCCAGAAGTACAGGAGGAGAGATTGGATTAATCCACTCAAGAATAGACATCCACAGAAGGAAGGAAACAAATAAGGCAAGATGATACATTATTATAAGATGCTAGAGAGAATGTGGGAGTGCCCAAATCATAGCATAGGCTATGGATATCATCAGAATGGTGAAGCACAAATTATTCCCTCTTATCTTACTATTTTTCTTTTCCAAAATTGTGTAAACTAAAGAAAAATCTAAATTTAAATCTAAACCCTATGTATACTTCCCCAACAATCATGTAAAAAATGTGAGCAAATTTAAATATCTTTTCAACTTCATTGTATTATATTATCAATCTAAATATGTATTATATTATCAATCTAAATATGTAAGCTTTTGAAGTACATAATATATAATTCTAGGAAAACAATTGAAATTAATACAAAGAAAGAACACACCATTATAATATATGAAAACATGAAATTTTACTTTCTAGGAAAGCATATAAATCTAATCTAGAAAGGAAGGAAACTTATTCTAAAAAAACATTTGAAATATAATAAGGAAAGTCTATTATAGGAAAATCTAATTTAGAAAGGAAGGAAACGTATTCTAAAAAAATATTTGAAATATAATAAGGAAAGTCTATTATAGGGAAGAATAAATATCTATGCAATAGAAAACATAGAATTTATTCTCGGAAAACTTTGAAAATTCAACTATAAAAGCAAACACATTTATCCCTAAGAAATCAAAGAAACCCTATCGATCAAATGCATGGAAATTCTATCTAATGAAATGCCGAAATTCTACCTTATGAAGACCATTCAAAACTAATCTACTTATGTATTTAGTGAAACGTAATATAAACAACATAAATGTTGTTTATGGAAAACATCGTTTGAAGAATGTAATTTGAGAAAAGCATGTAGACTCCGTCTAACAATGATTTTAATACAAAAATTCCTTATGAATCATATTCTTCCAAATGTGATTGGAAGGAAAGCAAATGGATATGCAAGACCTATTTTTAAATGTATAGACGTAAATGTTGGTTAATGTAGATCTTTTTGTATTCTTGTTAGGTTTTCAAGAACTTGGAAAAGCTAAAAGACCATAATTATAATGGTGAGAGTTAATAAAGTAACTAATAATGATATTGGAGGTTAATTTATATTAATACGAATATTAAATTCCATATTTATATTTACTCCAAATTAATAGTAATAGCAATAATTTAATTTATTTTGAAATAATGATAATTATGTTTTGTTATTCTAATAATATTATTGATATCTTAAGTTTTATTAGCTATATTAAAATATTAATAATTAATAATTTATAGGTTATTATTATATATTTATGTTATTATTTTTAATATATTTTCAATACTAATAAAATTTTTGGATTTTTGAGAAATCCTAGGTATGCTTTCCAACTCTTGAACATTGTTGCAAACTTCCATATCTCACAATTATTCATGGTAACCTTTATCCTTGATGGTTTGACAAAGTGAGTGAATGGTTTCGAAGGGAGGGGAAAGATCCCTTCACATAGGAATATTGTATCCAAAGATAGTAGAGGACATCGAGGAATGGTCACTGATGGCCAATCTTCAGAAGGAGGAAGTGAAGCACCAATAATGGAGGGACAATGGAAACCTAGGGATGATTCCAATACCTGTTGAGATCCATCGAGAAGTTGAGATATGTTATTCCAAGTAATAAAATATAAAGCTATAATAAATACAAGAAGGACTTTGCCTTGTAAATTCATTAGACTATAGCCCTTGGAAAATGTTTTGATCAAATTGATCCACCTAAAATGGAAACCAAAAGGCCACATCAACATGAATATAGGAGAAAGGGAATTCTTCATAGTAGTCTTCACCAACATGGAGGATAAAGAATGGGTTTTCTATAATGACCCATATCTCTTTTACAATGTAGGCATGTTCATGTAGTTCTAGGATGAATGTTACAACCTAGATTTGAACGATTTCATGGATACCTCAATATGGGTTTGTTTGTTCTCCTTACTGGTTGAGTTTTGGGACCAAAAGATCTTACAAGGGATAAGAAATTCCATTAACAGATTCTTAAAAGTAGTAAAATCCAGAAACACGGGTAGATAAACATCTTATGCATGCATCTATGTGTACATGAACATCACAGAGCCACTCCCATAATTTATTGAGTTGGAGTACTAGGACCAAATATGGAAACAAACACGGAACATGTTCCCTTTTGATGTCAGCAATGCCACAAATATGGCCATATCTTTAGAGATTACCTGTTGAATCAACTAGCCATCTCAGATCAAGAAGCCAACGTTAAAATAGGAAAAACCTGAGAGGATTAGGAGGGGTTTCAACCAATGGTTAGTATAATACACAACAAAAAATACTCGGCACAACTAAGATAGATAAATATGCCAAAAAAGAGTGCTAACATTAAAAAATTTGAAGCCTTAGCAAGAGAAGAGGAAGGGCCAAGCAAGCCAGTGAAATCACCAACAACAGTGGGGGAGATGACACCCAAAAATCATAAACCTAAACCAAAAAGTAAATCTAAAGGGGAACATAAATATCAAGAGAAATATGAGGGCATCAAAGACCAATAGATAATGGAAGTCAATGCCACAACAAAGTGACTAAGCATAGAGGAAATAGCACTAAAAAATTCATTGGAAGAATGGAAAAATCTAGATGAGAGCTTCATCCTAGAGGATCAAAATAGGTGATATCGAGATATGTTCTAGAAATTTCAAGCCCAAAGATCGAGGGAGAAAGATGACGATTCAAGAGTGATGAATATCATGGCAAGCACAAGCTAAGAATGAGCAATGACCTAGAATTTATGGAAAATAAAAGGACAGAAGAAACTACATGAATCAATTTAAATGGTGGGCGATATGATAATAAATTTAGGAGAAGAGATGCTACTTTTAGCATTATTCAACCATCTCAATAGATCCCAATAATGAGGATTACAACCTGGAATGCAAGGGGCCTCAATATCCAAGGAAATTAATGATACTTAAAATAAAAATTAATGTAAGAATGCCAAAGAATAACAATGATTCAAGAGACAAAAGTGACTAAAGATAAACTCAGAGAAATTATTAGTCTGCATAAAATTAACTATGAAGTAGTTTATTTGCATGCCAAAGGTAGTGATGGAGGCCTTGAAATAATACATTATCCTACAAAAGAAGAATTTAGAGATTTAGTAAGTCTTCCTCATCCCCTTACAAGTCACTTTAGGGATATAGGAACTTGTGAATGACTACTTATTACAATTGTTTATGGCCCTCACATTCTAGGTGAAAAGGTAGGATTCCTACAAAACATAAGAAATTAAAGATAGATAAGAGAGAATGAGCTATAGTAAACTGGTGATTAATTTAACCTTGTTAAATTAATAGATGAGAAAAAGGGCGGATTAAGGAATATGGACCTGAAATTAGAGATGTTTAGATGTTTGATTACAAATCCTTGCCTGATAGATATCCAAATTAAAAATGGATTTTCTAACTGGAACAAATAGTGGGGAGGTAATCATTAAGTTGCATAAATCTTGCACAAATTCTTAGCTTTGGTTCAATTGGTAAGGAAAGATATTTATATTGAGGGTTCAAGTCTTTGTAGTCTAGGTTGTGATCATTTACCATTAAAACTAGAAAGGAGTTAGAAACAGATGTGAGAAATCGACCATTCAAATTCAAGGATTTTTGGCTAGATACCACTCCCTTATTAGTAAAGTAGAAGGATGGTGAAAAAATGTCATAGTATAGGGAATGATCTAAATTAAAATCTTCCAACTTAAACTCAAAGCCATCAAACATGAAATAAAATCCTGAAACAAGAAGGAATTTGGCAATATTATGTCATATCAAAAAATCCTCTAGGGAAAAAAGAAACGTATATAACAACAAATAATCAACTCAGGAAGTTCAGGATAGTTGGAAAAATAAGAAGGTTAGATCCTGTGTCAACTTGAGGAGAGATGGAAGCAAGAGATTATCCTTTGGACATAAAAAAGGAGGGTTCAATGGCTCAAATAGGAAAGAATTAATATGGAATGTTTTCATAGAGCAATGCTAAGATGTTGGTAGAAGAATCATATTTGCTCCTATAAAATGCAAAAGGCGTCTGTATGGTCCAACATGAAGAGATGGAATTGGAACTGGTAAACCATTTCTAAAACCTTCTTCTGAAGCTAGAGGAGGATAAAACAGAGACTATAAACCAAATCATGAGTTACATCCAAATATTGTAACAAGGGACCAAAACATGGCATTGATGCAGGCAGTGTCCCTACAAAAGGTAGAGGAGGTAGTGAATGGTCTAAAAAGAATAAATATCGAGGTCTCAATGACTACACTGCAAAATTCTACAAGACTACCTATATTACTATTGACCCTAAATTGTAAGAAGTCATTGTGGAATCTCATAGAGTCTCGAAGGTAAGTCCTGTTCTAAAATCAACCTTTGTTTCTCTCATTCCTAAGTCAAATAACTCAGAGGAACCTAGTGGTTTCATACTAATTTCCTTATGTAATATCACTTATCAAAATCATTACCACCATTATAGTGAATCAACTGAAACCCCTCATCCCCATATTGATTTCTCCACAGCAAATGAGATTTGTGGAAGGGTGCCAATGTTGTGAAACCAATTCACAAAAAGATAGAAAAGATAGTTGAACGCCTTAGAATTCAACCTCTTTAAGGGGGAAACCTCCTTTACGTTACAAAAATGAACAATTCTCGGCTGATTCAAATGAAAAAACCTCCTTTCTGTATATAGGAGTCTAAAGGGTCACAGTATAACCAAGCTCACCTAAAAATAATAATATAAATGAACAAAAATAATAGTAGAGGGATTCTATGGGCTACAGTAATAACAATATGGGGACAATAGGGGCACAACAATATTAATAAGGGATACAACTACAACATTAATGGGGGTATCACTAGTATTATAGGGACCTAACATGCCCCTCTCCTTCAAAAAAGTGTTGTCATGAACACCTGAGTAGTTTTCGACGCTTCTATATAAAATTATCATCCTCCCATGTGGAATCTTTAGTGGATAAGTTCTTCCACTTGATAAGATATTTTGAAATTGATCGATTTCGTAGTTGTCAAGTTCTTGTTTCTATGACTACTTCCGGTTCCAATATAATTTTTCCTTCCTCGTCAAGTTCTAGCAATATTGTTTGAAATGGGCGCTTGTCACCTATAACCTTCTTTAAACATTAAACATGGAAAACTAGGTGCACTCAAGAAGCTGTAGGAAGCTCCAAGTTGTATGCAATAGTACCAATCTTTTGGAACACCTTGTACGGACCATAATATTTTGGTGACAATTTATTATCCTTCTTATCTTTCTTGAGGGACATTTATTTATATGGTTGTAGCCGTAGGAATACCTAGTCACTTATATCAAAACTTATTTCACTGTGCTATTGATCTACCTGTTGTTTCATTCTATTCTATGCTAACACGAGGTTATCTTTTAAGAGTTGGAAAAATTGTTGTTGATGCTCGATGTGATGTTCCAATGATTGAACCTTAGAATTTTCTCTTAAATATGATGTGATGGATGGTGGCTGATATCCATAAAGTTCCATAAATAGGGTCATTTTTGTTGCAGTATGGAAGGAAGTGTTATACCACCATTCAGCGAGAGGCAACCATTTGACCCATTGTGTCTATTTATCAGATACAAAGAAATGAAGATATCCTTCCAAACATTTTTTTACTATCTCTGTTTGCCCATCAGATTGAGGATGATAAGATGAGCTATGAGCTAACTGAATACCAAGACAAGAAAGTAATTATGTCCAAAACTTTCCTGTAAAAGTGGGATCTCTGTCACTTACAATAATCTTTAGGTTTCCATGTAGCTTTTGAATTGTTTCCATAAATGTCGTAGAAACTTTACTGGCTTTAAATGGATGTGATAATGCACAAAAGTGTGCATACTTGGTAAGTTTGTCAACTACCACCATGATGAAACTCTTTCCCTTAGAATTGTGTAAACCTATGATAAAATCCATTGAAACCTCCTCCCAACATTGGCTTGGAATGGATAAAGGTTGTAATAGACCTAGTGTCTTAATCATTTCATATTTATTTTTTTGGCATAACAAACATTCTGCCACAAACTTTTGAATATCTGCTTTAATTCCATCCCAAAAAAATTCCTTCTTAACCCTGTGGTAAGTTTGTAAAAATGTTGAGTGCCCTCCTAAGGGAGAAGCGTGCATTTCCAGAAGAATCTTTTGTTTGAGTTGGGAATTCTTACAAAGGTATAAGAATATTTGTACCATAGCGAATCATTTTTCCAGCTAAATGTATCAGATGTACTAGAATCTTGTTGTAACTTTCAAATATTTCCCCACAATTCTTCATCATTATTCTTTCCTCCCTTGCTTCGTTTATCCATTCTGGTTGGATAATAAAGATTATGCACAACAATGCTTCCGCATTCTCATCCTTTCTTGAGAGTGCATCTGCCAGAACATTTTGCTTCCGTTTTTTGTATATGATTTCAAAGTCATAACCCAACATCTTTGTGACCCAGTTTTGTTATTCTTCAGAGGATAGCTTTTGTTCTAAAAAGTATTTAAGGCTATCATGATCCATTTTTACCTTGAAGTGTCTTCCCATTAGGTAGGGTCGCCATTTCTTAAGTTCATATAGTATTGCCAACATTTCCTTCTCAAAAATAGCTTTGTGTAAATACTTTCCCTTGATTGGATGACTTTCAAAAGCAATGGGCCTTTCATCTTGCATCAAAACAACACCAATTCCATTTATGGAAGCATCACATTCCACAATAAAGGTTTTTGTGAAGTCTGGTGTAGCTAAGACCAGTGCTTGGCACGTTGCCTCTTTAAGATATTTGAAGGACTTTGTTGCTTTTGGAGTCCATGAAAATTCATCTTTCTTCAATAATGTTGTTAGAGGTGCTGCTATTTTCCCATAATTATTAAAAAACATACGATGTTACCCTGTCAACCTCAGAAACCTTCGTAAATGCTTTATGGATGTGGGGATTTCCCATTCCTTAATGGCTTTAATTTTTCTAGGGTCTACCTTAAATCCTTCATGAGATACAATATGACCCAGATATTCCACCTCTTGGACTCCAAAGAAACATTTGGATCTTTTTGCATATAATTGTTTCTCCTCCAATAGTTGTAGCAACTTGTCAACATGTTCAACATGATCCTTCCACGACTTGTTGTAGATTAGTATATCATCAAAAAATACTAACACAAATTTTCTAAGGAATGGTTTGAAAATTGAATTCATCAAACCTTGAATGTTGAAGGTGCATTGGTAAGGCCAAAAGGCATGACCAAAAACTCATAGTGACCCTCATGAGTTCTAAATTCTATTTTCAGAATGTCTTGAGTCTTCATTCTGATTTGATGATATCTTGAATGAAGATATAACTTGGTGAAGTAAATTGATCCATGCAATTCATCCAATCATTCATCAATGACAAGAATGGGAAAATTATCTTTAATAGTGAGCTTGTTGACCTCCTTATAATCTAGACACATGTGCCATGATCCATCCTTCTTGTGCACCAATACTACTGGAGTAGAGAAAGAACTTTGGCTAGGTTGAATTATACCAGCCTCAAGCATTTCTCCAACCATACATTCAATTTCACTCTTTTGGGCATAGGGATATCTACACAGCCTGATGTTTGGAGGAACACTTCTTGGAATCAAATGAATAGCATGATCATGATCACGAAGAGGTGGGAGACCTTTGGGAGTCTCAAATACCTTGGAATGATTGTCCAAGACTTTTTGGAGATCTCGAGAAATAGATGATTTCGATTTGGAAACATCTAGCGAACATAATTGTGCAATTACACCTCGTTGTTCCTTTTTTGGAAGCTTTTTCATACCATTAAAGCTTATTATATTTCCCAGTTTCCCTATAATACCACTCAGTTTAGCTTCCTTTCATTCTGCATAAAATTTCATGAAAAGTTCTTGAAGATTAAAAGCCATTGTACCCAAGGATTGTAGTCATTTGACTCCTAGTACAACATTAGAACCTCCCATTGGAATGGAAAGCATTGGGCTATTCAATACATATTCTCCCATGGATAGCTTGATATTATGGCACTTTCCGGAGAAATTTATCGTTCCTCCATTTGCAACCATCACTTGACACTCTGGTGCTGGATATAGGAAGCAATTCAATTCTTTTGTTATCTTACAATGAATTAAATTGTGGGTACTTCCTGAATCAATCAACACTATTGCCTTTTTCTTCTTGATTTGTCCTTCTATCTTGATGGTTTGAGGATTGGTAATTCAAGAAAATGCATTACAAGATATGGTTGGATTCATTTCTTCTTTATCTAGTCTTTGTTCCTGGAGTATATCCTCTGCTTTTGACCTTTCTTGTTCCTTTTATTCTTCCTCTTCAAAATCTATGTAGAATAACTTATTCTCAGCAAACTTATGACCATTAGTGTATTTGCTATCACAACTGTAACAAATCCCTTTTGCTCTTTTTTCTTCCAATTGTTGTGGTGTCAACCTTATAGGCCGTGGAAGGCTAGGGGAAACAAAACTTCCATCTTTATAGTTGTGAGTTGTATGATTCATGGTTTCCATAATTTTGCTTTCCATTTTTCTTGCTAGCTTGAATGCCTTCTCTAATGAATTAGGTTCCCAAAGTCGAACATCACGTTGGATATTATCCTTTAAAGTCCCTATGAGCACATCAATCCTATGCTCCTTTGGAATATTTTTTACCCTTATGTTCAATTTTTGGAACTCCTCAATGTGCTCCATTATTGAACCCTTTTGTTTGAGACTTATCAATTGGCTAAAAGAAGTGTTTATTTTTGTATCCTCATAATGTGCTATCATTTCTTCCATAAAAATTTCCCAAGTGATAATTTGTTTACAAGAGCAAAGCCATTGATACCATACAAACTGATTTGGTTCCAAATATAAAGTTGCAATACGTATTTTTTGTGTGTTTTGCACATTATTGTGATCGAAAAATTGCTCCATATGTAGTATCCATGTTGTAGGATCCTTGCCATCAAACTTCCTCATATTGATTTTTGGAATATGGTGGATCTTTGATCCAACATTAGAGTCTGTGAAATCATGATTAAAATTTCTTTTGTTCTCATCATGAGTTTTCTTTACTACCCTTTCACCATTAGTGACCATTTCTTGTAGAAACTTATTCAAATTTATCTTCAATTCTTCTATCTTATCATCCATGCAATCCATTTTAGATCCCATGCCATTCATCTTAGCATCCATGCCATTCATCTTAGCTTCCATGCAATCCATGTTAGCTTCTACACCTTTCTTTAAACAATCCATCTTAGCTTATACGCCTTTCTTTAAACCATCCATCTTAGCTTCTATGCCTTTCTTTAAACCATCCATCTTAGCTTCTACATCTTTCTTTAAACCATCCATCTTAGATTCTATTACTTTTTGTGCAAATGGCACTTGTTGCACTTGGTGTCATAATTTTGATATATCATGTTGAATTTTGCTCTTCTTCATGAGTCATGCTAGAGCTTTCAGGTTTCTTACTAGGTGTTTGCATTTTCTTTCTTTGAGGCATCAATTATAGATAATAATGCTTTACTATTCCCTTTGAATTCCTTCAAACTAATTTTTCAAACCAAGCTTATGCAAAAATAAAAAAAAAACTACACACCTTTTTTCGCTTTGTAGGAGCTTGATATTGAATCTGATGTATCTCTGTAATTTCGGATCATCCAGTTCTAACATTTTGACCTGCAGTAGCCCTCTATTCCGTCTCTCCAATGCCACTAGTTTGATCAAATTTAAATTCTCCAAGCCAGAGCTATGCACAATCTCCCAAGATGACCTGATTATAGACCTTTCTAGAAGAGCGAACTTGTATGAAGTGTCATGTGTCACTATTTTGACCTTAGTATCTAACAATTATACACAAGAAACTAAAGTCTATCCTCTTTCTGTAACTTCTGACGAAATTTCAATCTGATGCTCGAAACAAAAGTTATGTCAATTTTCTCAATGTCAGATGTTTGGAATGTAATTCAAGAGTTTGAAAAAAGGCCAAATTCCGCAGATCATATCTCCACAAATGTGGTGCGAAAGGTTTTGAAATTTGGACCCGACGTTCAACGCGATTTCATCTCAAATGGGTTTTTTGTTTCACTTCTAAAACATTACAGAAACAAGTTATAGCAAAAATGTCACGATGACCTATTTGGAGGAGTGAAACCCTAGAATCCAAAGCTCTGAGACCAAATGTTATGAAACCAACTCACAAAAGGATAGAAAATATTGTTGAACACCTTAGAATTCAGCCTCTTTGAGGGGGAAACTTCCATTACATTACACAAATGGAGAATTATTCAATGATTAAAATGACAAAACCTCATTTCTATATATAGGAATATAAGGGGTCACAATATAACCAAGCCAACCTTACAATAATAATATAAAGGCACAAAAATAACAGTAGAGTGATTCTATGGGGCATAGTAATAACAATATGGGGATAATAAGGGAACAACAATATTAATAACGGATACAATTACAATATTAATGGGGGCATCACTAGTAATATAGGGACATAATAGCCAAATTCTAGATGGAATCACCATCTCTCAAGAAGTGGTCCATACTCTGAAAAAATATAACATCCTTGGAATAATGGTAAGAATTAATATGTTGAATTATTATCATCACCTCAATTGGTATTACATATATAGAATCCATAAATCTTTCATATTTGATTTGAGATGGATTTGGTGGATTTTAGCCCAGATCTCTTCTATGTCCTTTTCCATCTTGTTGAACGATGCTCCCTCTACCCCCTTTCATCGTTTCAAAGGCCTGTGTCAATGAACCCCATTATCTCCCTTTTTATCCTGACCACTGAAGTCCTTGGCTACTTCCTCAATGAAACAAATCAGTTCACCTAGATTAAGGGTCTTCGACTGTGGGGAGAAGATATGGACTTCACACACAATTAGTTTGTTGATGACATCATGCTATTTTTTAAGGTATCTCTCCAAGAAGTTCAAATATTTAAGGACATCCTTCTCAATTTCAAGTAGGCCTAGGCCATAATGACTAACAACAATAAATCCATCATTTTCTTTTTGAAAACCCTAACCCTAATTTACGGCCACATTTCCCACAGCCTTGGATTCCAAGCTGGTTCTCTCTCAATCTAGTACCTTAGTATTATCCTCTCATGGAATTCCCTCAATTCTTCTTGCTAGAAGGAGACTCTTCAAAATCTCTCAAAAAACTCTAAGTTGGGAATTCTGAGCTCTCAATCAAGTTGGGAGAGTTGTCCTCTTGAAAGTAGTACTCCAATCAATACCAATTTATCAACTCTCAAACCTAATGACCCCCATGAAGGTTTTGAAAATGATGAGTGATAGCTTTAAGAAGTTAGTCTAGAGTGGAGCTAAAAAACTCCAAAAATTAGGCCCTCATAGCTTGGAAAAGACTAATAAATCCCAAGCTATGAGGTGTGATAGGATTAAGAGATCCAAAAATATTAAATAGAGTATTGGGTGTGAAGTTGTGGTGGAGATGGTTACTCAAAGGATCAAACCTATGGAAAGAAATGTGGACTAAGAAATATGACATACCTATTTGCCAAGTGGGAAAGTTAAGGAAACATTCCATCGCTATTAGCTCTACCACCTAGAATTTGGCTAATAGAAATAAGGATGTCATTATAAGCCACACATTTTGAGAAATATAGAATGGGAAACAAACTCTCCTTTGGTAGGATACCTCACATCAAAGAGACAAGTTATACAATAGGAAAGATATGGGGGGAATATTCCTCTATGCCTTAAATAAAAACTACACTACAGTGAAAAATAATAGAAAGCCTACCAAAACAATCCCCATTTGAGAAAATGGAAGGAAAATGATGATTGAGAGAACTCTTGAACTTGAAACAATGCCAACTTATGGAAAGACAACTTCGCACCCAAAAATTGCCAATGGGGAGGGATGAAATATCTTATGATGGGGATATTCTACCTAGTGAATGTTTATAGTAAACGAGTCCTATCATATAGTTGTGGAAGATCCCTTGGAGAATATATCATCACTATGGAATAAAATATTGAAAAAAAAATTGGTCAAAAATATCTCAATTTTTATGGGTGCTGAACCATAAATGTATTCTTACGTGGGACCAATTGAAAAAATGAGTCTTCCATGGACCTTCACCCTGTATTTTATGTGGAAAACAAGGCGACGATGCGAAAACATTAATAAATTCATGCGACTTTAATGAAAACATGCAGAGAAATTTAACTTAGGTCTTCAAACACTCAAACAAAGATCAAACGAGTGTTATGGAAACCATAAGCATATGGATCAAGCGAATCTTCTTAATTCTACGGTTAATAAGGCATGGATTCCATTGATAGTAAATCTCTTGTCGCTAGTCTGGAAACAACATAATTTAAGAATATTTCAGAATAAAATTTTCAATAAGGAGAACATCAGGGAAATGATTCTTGCACATAGATGGCACCCTGATGACTGGAAGATTGATCCGCATGAAGTATGAATCATGCATTGTTTTAAGCTAACACTCCAAATGGTTGCTCCCTCTTCCTAGAAGCCTCGTGTTCCCCCCCATCCAAACGCCAAACAAAAATTTCACTCCTTTGGAAGGTTTCATTAAATTGATATTCGAGGGTGTTTCTAAAGAAAATCTAGTTGAAGCTAGTTTTGGTGGCCTCTTCTGGAATTGGCAAAACATAGTGAGATTTTTCTATGCTTTAGATGCTCACCTACTTAGTAAAAATGAGGAAGAGTTCAATGCCCTCGAAATAGGCCTATTAGTAGTAAATTGAGAGGGATATTGAAAAATATTGATTGAAGGAGACTCACAGTTGGTAATAGAAATAGTCATAAAAGGGAATCAAGAGTGATAAGCTGGCATGTAGATAATGAATTTTCAGATTGGTACAAAGCATATAACTTGTTCTCTAGCGTTTTTACTACCTCACCCTATCCCATGTTAAAAGGGAAGGTAATAAAGCAACAAATCTCTTTATAAATTGGGGCTGTCACAATAGACGAAGACCCTGAGAATCCACTCGGATACCACCAGAGCTTCATAATGACCTTCAAGCTCTTGGAACGATTATTCCGGAAGACTCTAGCATGAACCAAAACATGGGACAAATATATCATATAGATGTTTGATTCAGGATGTGAGCTAAACATAGGACCACCATGGTATTCAGGCTATAGTAATGGTTAAGGGAATCATTAAGGGAAAAGGGTGGCCTGGCGACCCCAACATATGAACAAACATGAATAGAACATGCAAGAGAAAGTAGACATAGTGAAGGTGGTTGAAGGGGCACTCACTGCATGCGATGAGGGATTGCCTTAAAATTGAAGACATATTAAGGGACCTGGACATAAATTTTCAAGGTCTCAAGTAGAGGACATGGGAGAAGGTTGAGATGAGGGGAAGAGGTTAAAGGGAGCTTCTCTTCCTTGTCTAGGTAGGCACACTTGAGTGGATTATCCTCAACTCTCGAACCTATATTCTGGTCAATGTTGAAACTTACATTAAGTATATGTTTACTTGTCTCTACAAGCAAGAAATCTCAATGCATTATGGTGGTTTCTTTGTTCAACTATAGGGTTTATGGGGTTGTCTTGTCATCAACTATTCTTGTCTCATTCATGTTATCTTTCAATTAAGGGGTAGGCTCTACCAAACTAGTTCTCAATGGGTTTTTTCGACTCCGATATCGTTTTTTCATATTCAACCCACCTTTGGGGCTTGGAGATATTTTGGAACCACCTAGCTTCCACTGTTGGGCCATGGTGTGGAGGAGAAATATACCCATTCCTTTGTAACTTAGGGGTGAGGGATCACATCTTCTTTTTGAGGAGATTCCCTATATGTTTAAACTTTGACCGTCAATGCAATTTAGTTAAATACTAAAAGGGTTTAAGGGAAATGACCTTCTTGGAAAATTAATAACCATGATGAGAATAAAAACTACCACTGAGGGTTGGGGTTGGTTATCCTCATCTTGGCTCTTTAACATATGGAAAATTTTTGGTTTTGGCTTATTAAAATTTTGGTTCTCCATGGATGCTTGGTGGATATTATAGATACTGGGGAGTTAAGGCTATCCAAAGGTGGGAATACCTGTAGGCAGTTTTTGACGCCCTTAGGTTGTGCTCCAATATGAACTATTGTCAAAGGGCCTGACCATGCAATGCAATTGGACAAAATTCATAACAAATGGAAAGAAAACAATATAACTCACTCCCACAATAGTTCTAGGTCACGTGTTGGTAGAGGGAGGGGATGAGGCATGGCCAACACCAGTGCCAATAGGGTCACGGGCCGACAAAACACTTCAAGAATGAGCAGTGATGGTGCCAATGCTTATTTATTAGGCACACAATCTCAAGCCTAAGCGACGATCAGAGGCTGGGTAAAGAAAATTAGAGTAGATATCGATCCTACTAACAAATATTTTTTATCTTAATGAGAAGGCATTATTATAGACCTAGGTTATATTTGGGGTCGTACTACATTATTTATGCAAACTTTATATGTGGACTCATTGTTGAAAACCTTGCTAGATAAGGCCTTGATGCTACCAGTAAAATGTGACCGAGAAGTCAAGGAGGAATTGCAGACTATACATAATGCATTCTAGTTGATCCAACATCAAATCTAGCAAAAAAAACAACGAGTTGGCTTGCATCAAGAGACACATCCCATGTCCGTTGCCGATAGAGAAACCAAGAACTAGTGCCAGGGACCCTACCTGAATAGATTCTTCTTATGAATAGAGCTTTCTAGATGTAACATATTTTTTTTTGTTTTTTGGAGTAGAAGGATATATCATAGAGGTTTTCAAGATAATTTTGTGTATGTATCATTGGAGGAATCTCTTAGAGAATTTAAAATTTGGACTCGTTATAACTCAACCAGATGGTCAACAAACATAGTTTTTCTATGTGCAGGTTGAGACCATCTAGGAATGGATGCTCATTATGAATTTACATGCTTGATTTTGAATAAATAGAAAGACACCACCTCCACTTACAAAAAAAATGGTTTTTCAATAATTCTTAATTACCTTATTATTATTAATTACTATTATCATACTATTAACGGTATTAATAATACATTGTTAATTATTATTATCATTATAATACCTTATTAATTAAAATAAAATTATTTTTTTAATTTTTCCTTTTTAGTGATGTCTTTTTCCTAAAATCTCTCTTAATACTTTCATTATATATAAAAAGTTTAATCTCTTTTTCTCTTCGCCTATATTTTTTTTTATGTCGTTACTGATAAGTAAATGTTCACATGAAATATCAAACACAACTTTCTCAATATAAATTACAAATATAGAAATCTATATTCTAAAATACTTAATATTACTTATTATTGTGATATTATTACGTTAAATAATTATTAGTTCGTAATTATTAATTATTATTTAATAATAGCATGTATGTGATAAAAAAATAAAAAAATCAAAATGATTAATTGAAAAATATTAATTTGAATCGGATCCAATCACATTGAGAAGATAATGCAAGTATAAGCATAAATAGTTGCAAATGTAAGCATAATAAACCGTAATTTTCCTTAGTTCTGATTTTATATTACCGCAAACATAATTTTACACTATTTTATCATATTTGCAATGTGAAAGACGGAAATTCAAACTCGACTCCCCTTATTACATGGTTGAGTGACTAATTTGTATGGTGTTACAATGGCGGTATGAAAGAATGATCCACCATGAAATCACATTTTCTCATTTGTTTTGTGATTGAGCCATGGCACATAATTGATATTAAATCGGAAAAGGTGTTTAGTGAAAGCCAAATCTTCAACGGTTCTTTTTTAAGAATTGCAAATAATGGTTACACCACCATTGTAATATACCGTTGCCAAGAATCGAGGAACAACTAGGTTTTTCTAAGGATGTAGGTAATTCTTAATACAATTTAATTAGAAATATGTACTTCGAGTGTTTTTTTTTAATGAATATTAAATAATAATATATACAGATATTAATTATTTTAAATTAAGTTTTTAAATGGTTTAAAATTATTAAGTTGGGAGGGTCCATTTTACATTGTAATATGAAGGATATCTACAAATTTGGTATATTATAATTTGGAGTTAACTCTAAATTAATGCTTTCGTTATTGTTTTATATATATATAGATAATTTTACCAAAATTATTAGATATAATATTATCATATTAATTATAATATAAATATATTATTAATGTAATAATAACATTTTAAATAATAATCTATTCAATATTAATATATTATTAATAATATTAATAGCAAAATTCAAGTAAATACTAACATTAATATAATATTTATTATAATAAGATTAACTATTAATATTAAAATTAAACATTACATTAAGAAGTACAATTACAACATTAATATACTATTATTAATTTTAATCTAACAACAATGTCCATGTTAACATTTTCTTATTAATTTATAAATTAAAATATTATTATTTTTTAAAATATTAATAATTTAATTAATAAATTAAATTGTTAATTAATGAATAATTAGTTTATTAGTAAAATTGTTAATACATAACTATATATTAGTATTTAATGTTTAATAGATTATTCATATTTAATGCTCACATTATATATTTGTATGTGTAGAATATTAATAACGTTGATAACTTTAGTATAATATTTAAATATCTTTAAGAGTCGTTTAATGCAACATTAATAACATATTAATAATGGATTAATATACATATTTATAATTTATGAATTATACATTATATTATACATTAAAAAATGCAAAATATGGTTTGCTATTGTTGACATGGTCAACCATATCCAATATAGATATCATAGTCAACAATAGTCCACTTGACTACCATGGTAAACTCTACTTACCAAGGGTATCATGGTTTATATGTAAATAACATATAGTCAATCATAGTGAACTATAATTAACCATAGTGGATGCCAAATGGATGACCATGGATGCTTTTGGTCAACTATGGTCAAATTATATTAAAATTATTATCAAGTATAATCAATCATATTCAATTATAGTTGAACATGGTCAAACAATAGAAACCATATTCAAAACATGGTAAAATGATTGTCACTCATGTCAAACAATCTTCAACCATAGTCAATCAAGATTAACCATTATCGTACAGTCGTTAAGCATAGTGGTTCATTGTCTAAAAATAGGTAATAACATTTTAATATAGTCAATGTGGACATGTATAGTTAACAGTGGTTAATCATAGTTAAACAATTGAGAACCATAGTGATCATGTGACATCCCTGAGTAACCTCACATGAAAATACATGGAGTTAGAAAATTTTATACAATTTACCCATAGGAAGCTATGCAAATTACTATTATAGATTCCTCATTAACTATTGGATAGAATATTCATATTTACATAGAGTAATTTTAATAGATGAATAGTAAGTTACATAACCATTAACAACCACTATTCTAGCATATTAAAATAAATATTTTGATGTAACCTTGCATTATTTTCATGATTCTTTTAACTAGATTAGTTAAACCCATATCTTATATTATAAACACCAATTCATGCAAGAAATACACATCATAGTAGTGGCATAGTAGTCAACCACATCATTAGACATTGATACACCCTCGAGACCTCCTAGGGTGAAAACCAACAAACATTTAACTTTATTATTAAATGCCTGTGAGGGCATTCACCCCACTCAATGGATTATAAGGGAGTCCATCCATTAACTATTGTCATAAAATATTATAATTAAATATAATTTAACTAAAAAATATTAGTCTAAAAGCTATTACAATAATCATGATATCATCTACCCAAAAATCTTCAATATTTATATCTTTGTGACCTGGTTGTTCCATTAGTGGACAATCCTACAACTTGCACTCATCTGCATGGACCATTAATTCTTTACTCACCACCCTGTTAAACATAATCTATCATTTGCACAAGCCTCCATCCCTCCCTATCATTTTTTTTGTCAACATACAATGAAATTGTAGGTTTTAACCCCGTATATAAATTACCTACATAGAAATTCTAAAAATAGAAAACAAACAATTGTCGGAGCATAACACATAATGCAAATATACACAGATATTTTCCGTTGGATCTAAAAATCGTGACTACGAGATTGATTTTTCATTATGTTCCTTTCAATGTTACCATACATATATATACATTTCAAAGCATCCATAAAACCAAATCCATTAACCCTATATTATAACATAAATGTAGTTCCCTTGACCTGATCTACAAAATGACATGGACCAAAAACAATTGTACCAAAAACCATGTTCGAAATCCATGCACAAAATCATAGGTAGGTTTTACCACTTAATATTGGGTCAAAAGAAATCCCCAAGGTGCTACCCCAGACCTTGTAGAGAGGGGCCGCCGCCACCGTGAAACCCCCTTTGACCCTCCCGCTACGCATGGCGCAATGAAGGGGGTGCTTTGCCCCCCCTCTCCCCCCCATGGTTAAATTAGTTGGGCCAGTCATTGAAAGAATATAACAAAACCCAATAGATAACATGATTACATAAAGTATTAATCAACCAATAATCATTCTTTAATAGTGATTCTTCAACATCTAATCATGTGCATACGTGAGATGTAAATATAATATCACAACATGCTTCCTCTAAAAACATTACTCATGCATTAATTATAAAAAAAATAATTATCAAAGAATGTCAAAATAAATACCAGCTTATTGTTATCCTTTTCACACGAGCACATGTTCCTTTCCCAAGAAAAACCTTCGGAAGCATCCATTTTCATTTCAAGGATACTAGTAACTTAGATTTTTTTTTGTGCATGTAGTTAGATTAAAACTCAATAAAATAAAGTTAGCCCCTTAGCTTCTACTTTGTGCATGTATCTAAGTAATATTTCCAATACAGTAGATATTATTATTGATACTATTATGCATGCAAAAACATATTCCCTTCTAAGAAAAATCTAACATAATAGATGCTATTATCAACCATGCAAATCCAAGTCCCTTTTGCAAAAGAATTTTTTCCAAGATCAATATATTTACAAAGTCTATTGTACACCCAAATACATGTTTTTTTCTAAAAGGAAAATATTGTGTTAGTTATTATTTCTTAGGTGTGGATATATATATTTTTCCAAAGGAAAGCTAACACATTTATTGCATGCAATTACTTCTTTTCCTTTTGAAGGTTTAACATAATAATTTTCCTTTTCTGTGGGTAAATTCATGTTTCTCTCCACAAATTATAACAATAAGAATTATATTATTTCTTTGAATATCTCTCTTCAAATAATTCAATATCATACTTGTACTTTTCATGCGTGTGAACATCATATTTCCTTTCAAGAGATCAACAAAATATTTCTATTTTTTGTGCAAGAAAACAACATATTTATTTTAAAAAAAGGTCTAACATAATATTTATATTTTGTGAATGTAAATAACTTATTTCCTCTCAAAAAACATAAAACTTAATAATTATACTTGTGTGCATTCAAATAACTTACTTCTTTTCCATAAATATCAACATAATAGTTTTATTTTGTGCATGCAAAGAATGCCAACCCAATACGCGTGAAAAAAAAAAAAATATTTCTAAGAAAATCTAATGCCACAGAACATGCAAATACATGTTTCTTTTCAAATGATATTTTATGAAATTAATTATTTACTGCATGATTTCCAAGGAAATTATCATAATCACTTATTCTTTTTGAGAAATAACAACATATATAAGACAACATAATATTTTCCGAGGTAGTAATAAATATTATCATGCAAGAAGAAACATGAACTCTTCCAAAAGGAACAAGTATCCTCTTCCCAAATACTCAAGTGATAGCTAACATTTCATGTGTGTGTGTAACACATACTCTTTCCAATAAATCAACAACACAACTATTGCTTTGTACACCTCAACTAATATTATTTTCCAAAATAAAACACATACATGGAAATAATGCATGGTAGCTCCACTTTCACACATAAAAGTAAATATTCTCTTTCAATAAATAAAAATCATATTAGCTATTATTTCATGCATGGAATGCATATATTTTCCAAATGAAATCTCGCATAATAGATATTGATATTGTGCATATAAGGATGCAATCTTAACTTCAATAAAACCATCATACTAGTTGTTAACTATGTGCTCAAAATATTAGTGAAACTATATTCCAATTATAAAGAATAATAAACTAAATGCATGTACCATCAAAGTCATGTACCATCTAGTCCCTTGAAGGAGGTTTTTATCCAAAGTCATGTGTCTTTTCCATGGCATAACTAAGTGAGAGTATCATTATGTAATATTGATACTTGTAATATTGCAACTCTATGTGAATTATAATTATAAACAAGTTTACAAGAAACCACCAAAAAATATTCATTTTTACATAAGAATCCATGGAATCCTTCTGAGAAGGTCACCACCCATAGTGAAAAATAACAAGCTATACATAGGTCATCTAGTCACAACCACAGAAATCCACAAAAGGAAACAAGGAAAAGAGAGCTTGATAGAATTAGTCACATGCCCCATATTTATGGACAACAAGAACAAAGGAATGAGAAACTTACTATATAGGTAAAGAAAGACATATAGGTTAGAACAAACCCTTGAGATCAAACCACACTTCCTCTTGTTCATTGACTACTGGTCTCCATGGAGCGAGTTATTTCTTGGATATGGTTTCTTTCCCTTCTATCTTATAATGTAAAACATAATGTACTGCAGAATAGTTCAACTCCTATCATTTTCAATTGGAAAGCATGCAATCTTCATGAAATAATTCTCAATCCCATCATGAAATAACGATATTTATTGAGAAGCATGGTATTAGTACATATTATAGTAATGGTCCATCCATACTGTGAATAATGAAAACAAAACAATTATCAAGAACTCATTTTAACTTCTAATTTTTCTTGGTGAAATGGTAATAACATTTATACTCATGTAGTTATATGAGTTTTATCAAAGTTTCTAGGTAGGTGTATTGCATACTCACCCCCTTAAAGAGAAAATTATCCTTGGTGTTCATCTCTCATTGGAACTTTAACTTTTACTCATGATATAACAATGTAAACAATCGAGCATGGATACATATTTTTCAAAATGAGGGATTTTATTTTCTAGATATATTCATAGGCAAAATAATATTGATTTACCAATTGTCATAAACATCTTCTAACTGCAAAACAAAAATATGCAAGTTGTACTTTTGTTCACTTAGCCATTATTCAATTTCACAAAATTAAAACAAAGTCTCTATACCAACTTATCATTACTTACCAATTACTCTAGGAAGTCATGGTCATTTTTATGCAAAAAATGGGATAATGTTTGGATGACCCATCAAAACGTTATGGAAAGAACTCTATAATATGACTAACAAATCCAACGTAATCATATTAGTCACAAGATTTTCAATCAAACAAAATAATTCTAAGTATTATGAATTCATGCACTGTAAAGTGATATTTTCACCATAATATTTCCACAAGTACTCAGAGAGAAGAAACCCTCTAATCACCTGATAAATCACTTCACCAAGTGCACACTATCAGTACTTCTAAAAGTACTCATGGAGCACCTAGCTCTCTAATCATTAAAATAATTAATAACTTCACCAAGTGCATATTGTCTTATCCCCTTATAATACATTCACAATATTGGTAATATAATAAAGGAATTACACTTGCAGTAATTCCCTTCAAGTAGTAGGCTTCACTCCTATCAATATGTACATAAAATTCTTACACAATAGTATACAAATTATTCTTACCACAAGACATATCAGATTAGTTAATTTTTGCTGCTATGAGAACCATATTGGGAAAAGAATGCTCCTCTCAAATAATGGGAGCTATTTTCCACAACCAGATCGAGCAATTTTCACATTCAAGAAGTTCTTTGATAGAGACCATACCAGGTCTAGATTGGAATTCCACTAGCCAACCAACTCAATAATTCCATATGAAATTGAATTCTCCTGCCCATTATGCAATTGGAAAGCATGAAGTATTTGTGCATGAATGTCAATCCCACCAAGGAATAACAATATTTATTGAGAACTATAGTATTAATACATATTGAAGTAATGGTCCATCCATACCTGAAATAAATAAAACAAAGTGGTTATCAAGAGTGCATTTTAACTTCTAATTGTTCTTGGTGGAAACGAAAATAATATTTCTACTCGTGTATTTATATGAGTTTTACCCAAACTTCTCAGGTAATTGTATTACATACACCACCCCTTAAAGAGAACATCATCCTCAGTGTTCATCTCTGGCTGGAACTTTAACTTTTACTCATGATATAACAATGCAAACAATCCTAAAAGGATACATGCTCTTCAAAATGAGGGATTTTTTCCCTATATATACTCATAGGCAAAAAATAGCATTTTATCAATTGTCATAAGTATTTTGTGACTGAAAAAAATAAACAAAAAAATGCAATTTTTAATTTCCTTCACTTAGCCATTATTCCATTTCACACTACCAAAAAAAAGTCATTATAAAAAATTACCATTACTTACCAATTACTCTAGGACACCATGGTCAATTTTACATAAACACTTAAAGAATGGTTTGATGGCACATCAACACTTTATTGCAAGCACCCTGTAATGTATGACTAACAAATCCAACATAATCATATTAGTCACAATATTTTCAATCGAATGAAACACTCTTAACTATGAATTATTCATGCAATGTCACGTGCTAGTTTAGCCATAGTACTTTCAGAAGTACTAAGAGAGAAGCAACAATGTAAGCATAAAAATGATAAATCACTACACCAAGTGCACATTGCCAGGACTTCTGAAATTACTCAGGGAGGACCTAACTCTTTAATCATCAAAATAATCAATAACTGGAACAAGTGCATATTGGCTTAACACCTGCTAATACATTTTCAAGATTGGAAATACAATAAAATAATTACACTTCCAGTAATTCCTTATCAAACACATAACTTCTTTCATATCAAGATGTACATAGAATTATTACACTATTGTATAGAAAATTTATTTTCACACAACACATAACTCACTAGTTAATTTTCTCTTCTATGAAAACCACAATGGTGAATGAATTCTCCTCCCAACCATTGTGAACTAGTTTCCACAACCCGATTGAGCCATTTTCACATTTAGATAGTTCTTTGATAGAGACCATACCAGGTCTAGCTTGGAATTCCACTAGCTAATCAACTCCACAATACCAATGGCCACACGAGGTCTAATATAGGATTCGTCTTGGAAGTGTCTTTATCATTCCTCTTTCAGTGTCCCTTCTATAAGGAATTTTGGCCTCCTCCAACAGACTCCAAATAAACGGAGTTGCCTTACCATTTTTCCCTTCCTACAATATTGGACAAATTGTTTCCCTTATTGAGATTGTCTTATCTCCAGGGAGAGGAAATACAAGAAATAAAGCACCATCAACCCCTCTCGGTAGGAAGCCTCCATCAACCCAAGGCCTCCTAGCCTTTCACAACTATCCACAACTATCTGAAATGTGAAATTATCTTTTATCACTCTCTTGATCATTATTCTACATAGTAAACCATATGCACATTATCATTAAAACAAAAGAAACATTTATGTACATCATGCATTCATACAACATGGGTTCACAAATCTAGATTTAAAGGAAACACAACTAACATATATGTGGTATACATTTTCATTTTTTAAATAACACAATCATGCATATAATAACACTATGCTTTCTCTTTTATTGTCGCAATTCATATTGCAATGTTTTACCTTCACATGTTTCCATGTTTCCATTAAGCTACTCCTACTTAATCTCATCAGCAACATTAGTCATAAATATCAATTCTTTAAACAAGTATTCATTTTCACAACCATTTTAGTTTTATGCATAAAACACTATCATGCATAAAAGTATATACAAATATTCATTAATGTGTAAATGTCAATAAAAGTAAGGGTAACAATCCAAAAATTTCCAATTCCCATAGTGTACTATCACCAACACAACTATACATGAAGTAAATACTGTAATCACTTCTTTATAACCTGGAATAAGCTTAAATAAAATCCAATTCATGTATATAACTTTTAATAGTTAGTCATGCAACACTAACTAATCATTGCGACCAACCATGTTAATGCAACCATGACAGGAATCAATCAAGAATTAGTTATTATAATCAATCTCACTACTTGACTCATTGTTCTTTCTTAACATCTAAAGGGGTTCTTCCAATGTTCTTTTAAAAAACTCTATCCTCCATTTCAAGGACATTCCCCATATTTTAGATTCATGCATTCACTTATTCTCACTAGTGCATTGTAACTTTAGTCATGTTCATTAAATGTATCATTAATATTTTCACATTTGCAAAGGTCGGTAGTTGTTTCTCACTTTCCTTACTGAGTGTTTATGACTTTTCATAGGTGTAACATAGGTTTTATCAACTTTTATCCTCATCAGGACTCAAATGTCATGAACACGATTGTGTAGTAGAATTTATTACTTACTACTCTTCAATGTGGTTATAAACATGAATCATGCATCTCATATCAAAATTAGTCTACTACATATATCAATATCTAGATTGTTAGACACATACCTATGTTGATGCCCACTAGTAACATGTCTTGATTTTATTATGTACTTAACAATTTCCCAAGGCACTAGTGCTACAATATTTAGTTTTGATAGCACTTGTAACATCTTTGGTAACCTCGCATGGAAATGCATGGAGTTAGGAAATTTTACACAATTAACCAACATGTAACTATCCAACTTACAATTCCAAATTGCTCATTAACCATTGGATAAAATCTTCATCATTACATAGAGTAATTTTAGTAATGTAATAGCAAGTTATATAACCATTAACAACTACTACTCTAGCATATTAACATAAACTTTGTAGTGTAACTTTCCATCATGTTCAGGGTTCCTCTTTCTATATTAGTTAAGAACATAACTTATATTATAAATATCCACTCATGTACAGAATCCACATATTATAAGTAGAACAACAATCAACTTCATCATTAGACATTGATATACCATGGAAACCCTATAGGGTGAAAACTAGCAAATGTTCAATTTTATTATTAAATGCTCATGATGGTGTTCACCACTCACTCAATGGATTATAAGGTATTCCATCTATTAACCAATGTCATAAAACCTTACAAGGAAATATCATTTAAATATAAAATATCTAGCTAAAAGTTATGGCAATCATCATGATATCATTTACTCATAAGTCTTCAATTCTTATATCTTTGTCACATAGTTGTTCCATTAGTGGACCATCATGTAGATTTCACTCATCTCCACGGACCATTCATTCTTTACTTTCCACCATGTTAAACATAATTTGTCCTTTCAACCGTCATTTCCTACCATTACTGTCATCAATATACATGCATATATTGATTACATAAAGTATTAATAAACCAATAATCATTATTTAAGAGTGGTTCTTCAACACCCAGTCATCTGCATACATGACATGTAAATGTTATATCACAACATGCTTATTCTAACACCAATGTTCATGCATTAATTAAAAGAAAATATTTATCAAACCATGTCAAAATAAACACCACCTTAGTATGATCCTTCTTTTACAAACACACGTTCCTTTCCATAGGAAACCCACTATAAGCCTCCATTTTTATTTAAAGGATACTAGCGACTTAGCCTTGTTTTCTGCGCATGTAATTAGTTAAAATTTTATTCAAAAAAATTTAGCCCCTCAGCTTCTTCTTTCTGCATGTATGTAATTAATATTTCCAATACAATAGATAATATTATTCCTAGTATTAATAATCCAAATGCATATTCCCTTCTAAGAGAAGGCTAACATAATAGATACCATTACTGTTCATGAAAATGCTAGTCCCTTTTCCAAAAACATCTTTCCCAATATAGAAGTATTTTACAAAGTCTACTATACACCCAAATATATGCTTTTGTTCTAAAATAAAATTAATGTGTTGGTCATTATTTGTTGTGTGTGGATATATATATAATATAATATAATATATATATATATATATATATATATATATATATATATATATATATATTATATATATTTCTGAAATAAAGCTAACACATTTATTGCATGAAATTACTTATTTTATTTTCCAAGGTATAACATAATAATTATTCTTTTCTATATGAAAATTTTTGTTTATCTCCACAAGGTCTAACACAATAATTATATTCTTTTCATGCATGTTTCTTTTCAAATAATCAAACATCATATTTGTACTTTTCATGGGTTCAAAGATTATATTTCCCTTCAATAAATAAACAAAAAAAATTCTATTTTTCTTACAAGAAAAAATATATTTATTTTCAATAAAAATCAAACATATTATTTCTATTTTGTGCATAAAGATAGCTTATTTCATCTCAAGAAATACCAAAAGTTATAATTGTATATTTTTGTATTCATATACTTTACTTGTTTTCCATAAATATCTAAACAATAGTTCTGTTTTTACATGCAAAGAAATTCAACCTAATGTGCATCCAAAGGAAAGGAAAGTTCCTTTCCAAGAAAATCTAAGACTAGAAAACATAAAATACATGTTTCTTTTAAAAAAATTTAAAACATACCTTCATTATTTTCCAAGGAATTTATAATAATCACTTATTATTTCCATGAAATAACAACATATATAAAACAACATAATCTTTTCCCAAGAATGAATTAATATCTTGACGCAAGAAGACCTGACCTCTTCCTGAAGTAACCATTATTCCTTTTCCAAAAATTCACACAATAGATAGCATTCCATGTTTATTTGTACCACATACTCTTTTCAAGAAATCCACATTGTAGCTATTTATCTGTACACCTCAACTGATATTATTTTTCAAAATAAAACTGTACATAAAAATAATTCATGGTAGCTACTCTTTCACGGATGAAAATAACTATTTTCTTTGAATAAATAAAGAGAATATTACCTATTATTTCATGCATGCAACGCATATATTTTACAAAATAAATCTTGCATAATATTATTAATCTGGTGCATATAAGCACACAATATTAACCTCAAGGAAAATGTCATACTAGTTGTCCAACTATGGGATCAAAATATTGGTTAAGAATCATGCCCATTATAAGGAATAATAAAATACACTCATTTACCTTAAACCTCAAAACAAATTATAGATAATGAGACACACCTAGATTAAAGGACGAGATTATTATATAGATCTCAATCGAGTTCCTTGAAGGAGGATTTTAGTCAAGGCATATGTCGTTTTTGGTGACTGAACTAAGTGAGAGTAAAATTATGCAATAACCACACTTGTAATATTGAACATTTATGTGAATAATAATTATAAAAAACTTAAAAGGAACCACCAAAACTTATTCATTTGCACACTAGAATCCATGGAATCCTTCCAAAAAGGTCACCGCCCATAGTAAGAAATAACAAGATCTACGCAAGCTATCTAGTCACCGCCACAAGAATCCAAAAACAACGAGGAAAATAGAGCTTTATACACTTAGTCACATGCCCCATCTTTATCCATGACGACATCAGATGAATGAGAAACTTACCTGGCAGGTAAAGAAACAACGAGAGGTTGGAACAAACCCTTGAGATACAACCAAACTTCTTCTCATTTGTCAACTACTAGTCTTTGCGGAGTGAGTCCTTTCATAGATAGGATTATTTTCCCTTATGTCTTGTAATGTAAAACATAACATATTGCAAAACAGTTTAGCTCCTAGCGTTTGCAATTGAAGGTCATGCAATATTTATAACATGATTCTCAATCCCATCGAGGAATAACATTATCTACTCAGAACCACAATATAGGTCATGCAATATTTATAACATGATTCTCAATCCAATCGAGGAATAACAATATCTACTCAGAACCACAATATTAGTACATATTCAAGTAATGGTCCACCCATACCCCGAATAAAGAAAATAAAGTGATTATCAAGCACTAATTTTAACTTCTAATTATTCTTAGTCGAAATAGAAGTAATATTTCTACTCATGTAATTATATGATTTTTACCGAAGCTGGTAAGTTAGGTGTATTACACATTAATAATAAAATTATGGTGGGTGATGTTTAAATAGGGTGAGTGTGGAGATCTATAGTCAACCAGAGTCTTATAATCATTGACCGTCCTTTTCACATGGTAGAATATGTTTAATAGTTTTAACACATGGTTAGCTAAGTCTCACCATAATCAACCATCATCAATGATGATATTCATGGTTGACTATTGTTAAGTATGATTCACAATATTTAACTATGATCATCATGGTCAACCATTGTTAACAATTTATGGCTCTAGTCAATAAGTTTGACGGTCGTCAACCATAGTTGTCATGTTTAGACATGGGAATCTTATGTCAACCATTTTTAATCACGGTCATCCTTGGTCAACCATGGTTACCATAATAAAATTCTGAAAACTACGGTCGACCCATGCTCAAAATGGCTAACCATGGCTAATGTTGTTATCAAGGTAAATCCATTGACACTGCGTTGAAAAAATTTATCATCACATTCTGACAAATGAACTAATTTCAAAATGAAGCTAACGTCACATTGTGACAAAAATGTTGTGACATAAAAATGATAAAACAAATTATCCACCATCGTAATGTGACAAATGTTGTATAAATGTTACATTACAAGTCAATTTATCTAATGATTGTAATGTAGTTGACAATGTATTATTGTGTTTATAATAAAAAAAATTAATGAGAAAACATAATTTCCATTCATATTATTGATTAATGTTAATATTCAAACATAGTCACCCAAATTAGTCAAACATGTCAAAAAATTAATATTAATATTGAGGTTTGATAGTTTGGTTTCAATGTTAATTCAATCTTACTCACTTAATTAAGTACTTAATATGTGCTTGCTTATATTAAAACCCAACATTAAAACACAATAATAAAATCCCATGTCCTCAAACCCTAATATCGAAACCCAATACTAAACCCAAAATGAAAACCCTAATAACAAAACCAAAT
>APFE030977731.1:57684-101205 GCA_000404065.3 Pinus taeda | reverse complement strand
ATGATGGATGATGTTTTCAAGCAAAATTTGAGATGTTTTAACTTTTTTAACAATTTCCTTGAAAAATCACTTTCTGATTATAAATTATGGAAAATTATATCTTAAAATAATTGATATATTTATTATTTTATATTATTTTTATGACATTTTTAATATATTATTTTGATATTATTATTATAATAAATACAAGATAAAATAAAAAAATTAAAAATATTAATTTCAAATAATCATTTGAATCAAATCCATATTTCAAAATTTGAAAATAATAGTTTACAAATATAAGCATAATTAGTTGTGAAATATAAGATAATAAATGGTAAATTAAACTTATTTTTCTTTCTATTACCCAATACATAATTGGAATGAAGCACATTCCAAAATTCCACGTCCATATATATGCTTGATTGATTTATTTTAATGATGTTACCATGCGTTGTGGAAAGGAATGATCCACATGTCAACTTTTAACATATGACAAATAAAATTTCTTCAGTATATTTTTCGTTGATAGGTGTATATATGTAAAATTTTGGTGGAAGAGGGTAGGTTGATTTTTTTTATTGATAATCGACAGATGGAGTTGATGAAGAGAGAATATGCGAACATATAACACGAGTTGGTGAAATATAGAAGCTTTGATTGAGAAATAATTGAATACTTGAAATATTTAGAAAAATTCTAGTTTTTTTCTTAAAAATAATATAGAATACACCAATGGATATATTCTATCATTAAAAATAGGGAATGTTTTGGACGAAGACGGTCATTGGGTCGAGGCCAGTCTAGGTTGGACTACATGTATACATAAAATAGAGAGATAATTCTTATGTGCTAGTTTGGGAAGTAAGTTACTTTGGAAGACATTGGGTGTCAGGTAAGGCCCAGGATAGGCCAAACTGCATGCATTTGCAAAAAGTAAAGAGAGAATTCTTATGTTGTGAGTTGGGAAGTAAGTTAGTGAGGAAGAGCAAGATTTCATAACGAAACTCTATGCGACCTTCGGTTAATTCCATAAGGGAAAATTCCAAAAATTGTCCATAAATAATCCAAGTTCGATTGTGGAGAGGTAGCTAATGTCGCATGGCTAGAGAGAAACCCCACATACGTATTTTCACTACCCTATTGGGCAGTTGAAAATATTGTAATATTTTTAACAAGTTGAACAGATAAAAGATGACCAAAGAAAGTGTATATATGCATTTATTAGAACAACATTATTTTAAATTTAAATTATTGGTTAACAATTACATTATGAAAAACCCAAATATGCCCACCACTAAGGATAAAAGTCAAATTTCATAAAACGGGTGTATTTCCCTAAAAGTTGATAGGTAAGGAAGCCCACAAAATTAGAAACAAAAGATTACAGTTGAAAGGAATTAAGGTAACTCTCACGTACATTAATATTTCTATGAAAACTAGAACAACATATATATTGTCGAGTCTACATGGACAAGTAATGCTCACAGAGCGTATACAGGAATCATGACATTTTTTTGAAGGAAGGAGGAGACATTTAAAGACATGTTATGGTGGCGAGCGAGTTGGTTCACCAAGCTTGTCAAGTTGACTAGAGGAATTGAGAGCCCCTACCTATAACCCGAGAGATTATTTTCACAGTAGTTATCTTGGGAATAACCATTAAGAAAAAAAAAAAAAAAAAAAAAAACTATACATTGTAAATACCAAAAGGGAACCCCAAGCCTTACCTCCAAAGTCCATGCAAACCCAGTAGGAAAATGATTAATTTGCTATATTTTCACTTTCCTAAGCAAAAATAAAGTAAGCGCGACCATTTATCAACCCAGATAAATGTATTAATACCATATCTATTCATGCCTTAATTATACCTAATTAATAAAAAAACAACTAGATACATGTAATATAACTTAAGTACTTTCACATTAGATGCTTGTCGCACAAGGAATACAGTACCCTGACAGCTCTCTGGTGGGGGCATTTGACACACATATAAAAAATAAAACACAATAACCCGACTCACTGAGTTGAAAGGGGAATATTGATCTTGGACGATTATCATTAATAGGTTAAATATATAGAAACCTCTAGGTATAATGAATAAACCACATATAGGGTGGTTGGTAGTGATTTAATAAGGAGAATAATCCATGTGAGTTTAATCAGAGGCCACCTTTTGACGAGGGTCTAGTTTGGTCTCCCTTATTTCGATAGAGATAAAAAAATTGTGTTCAGCAACACTGCTGCATATATACTCTAAATACATTAACAAGATTGCAAAAGTAATTAAATATTTTGTTTAAAAAAAATTGTTGAAAGGACATGTTCGGCTAAAGAATAAAAATCAAAATTCCAATTATGTATCATTAAATCAAATCAAAATTCCAGTGATGAATCATTAAATAAAAATAAGAATTTCAGTGAGGGCCATTAAATAAAAATCCCAATTTTCGAGTAAAGAAGTATGAAAAAAACTGTGTAAACAGAACTAGTAGAATTAAAAGTAGAAAGAATAACTTTGGCCTAAATCACATGTAAACAGAAATTTGTGGATGCTTTTCGAACCAACTTATCCTGACGATGAACCACACTAGTTGGTTCGAAACGCCTCGACAAATGTCTGTCTACATGTGATTTACGCCGAAATTATTCTTTCAATTATTATGGATCACAGAAGCCTCAATTCAATAATTAAAAGTAGTTATTGAAGAAACCCTAATTTATCTCAATATTAAAATGTGAACTTTGTATTAAAACTATGGTGAATTTTCTAGGTCATGTAAATTTAGAATTAAACAAAAAGTGTAATAACTGGGTAAATTCATAGAATCAATACTAAAACCTCGCCATAATATTGTTGTTGTAATTTTAAATGCAATACAAGAAGTATGACGATCATACTCATTATAAAAATTACCAAAAATAATAACAATAAACTAAATCCAAATGATAGTATTAACTATAAGGTGATATTGCCATAGGTAAACAAAGAAGCTGCAATCCAAGTTATACAGGTGAAACATTTCATAAACAGAAACTTATAGTATTTTCCCAAACTCAAAGTGTGAAAATTAAGAAAAAACCTTTGAATACAGGGATTATGAAGGTACTCATTATAACAAACAAGTACTATAAATAAAAATAATAATAGTAAACTAAATTCAAATATAGCGTTAATTATCAGGTGATATCACCATATGTAAACAAAGAAACTACAATCCAAGTTGTAAGAGTAAAGCATTTCTAAATAGAAACTTACAGTATTTTTCCAAACACAAAGCTCTGAAATTAAGAAAAGACCTCTGAAAGTATGTGTTCCATATGTATTCGTTCTTATGGAAGTACAAACTAAATTTGAATATCGAAGAAATGCTTGTTGACACACAAAATTTTAGTAGATTCAAAATCATATAGGATTTTGCGGTGTAGAAACCCATAAACTTAAATTACGAACAAAATCAAAAAATTGGGCCCTCTAGGGAGGAAGTCCATCACTTTGGGGCATGGTGTACAAGAAAAAAGACATTCTCGACCATGAGAATTGAACCCTAAGCTTCGTAGTAACAAGTCTGAAATTTAGTACAATGTTGAGGCTGAACTGAGTATGGGCATCAATTATTATGCAGGGAACATGAGAACTATAACCAAACACTTGTTGGGATAGACTGGAAGTAACCTAACCAAGGGGTTTCACTCAGGAGCTTCCAGAATGGAAGGAACGCTATTCATTTACTTTCCCAAGTTGATTTACTATCATCCCTTCCATAATTTACAAACAAAATGATGTTGTAAATTGTTAAGAAAATGAATGCAAAAGGGAAAACTTCTATAAAATTTTAAGGTATTGAATGCAAAAATAAAAACCTCTGTAATATTTATGAATGTCTACGAAGTTACGTGCCAAAATGTATTAGAGACAATACGTGATCTTTACCATGAAAAGTAGAGGGCACCGAGCACGTGAGCTCTCGAGTACTACGTAAACATTGAACCTCAAGCAGGGTAACAGGGAAAATCTCTAGGAACGTATACCAAGTTACATGTCAAAATGTATTACAAACCTGATGTGTAACAATAAAAAATGGGAGGCCCTCGACCCCATTAACTACAAATGATAGAATCGAGAACATAGTAAGCCCATTACTGTAGACTCTGAGGGGTACCGAGCATGTGAGATCTCAATTAAGAGGTAAACATTGAACCTCAAGGGGAGTTGCATTACCAATATTTACCCTCCGTAAAAAATTTGTAAACCTTACCTATATAAAAGAAAAAAAAAATGAATTGTGCCATAATGTCTAATAACTAACCTTACTTGCAGTAGAGGTTCATCCATGGTCACAAGCATGAGCGAGTGGATGTTTCCAAAACTTCATAGCTCGACACCAAGGGAATCTAGAGAAAATGAGCTGCCGGTAGTACAAGGTGAGCTTGCAGGAGTGTGGAGGTGGTAGTGTTTGCTGACATTACCAAACCCACAATGAACCGTGACAGTGTGATGCCTAGCCATGTGACCCAATGGTGAATGCTGACCCTTAACTAAGCAACTGACATCTTGCAGGTGAAAATTTTGATTCGAGAATGTTTAGTGAACACATAGGGTGGACAAACGAATAACCCTAGTTATTGTTACACTATGTACCCGATGAAATTGAACATAAACAATTAGGGTTATTCGTTTGTTCCTATCATCGACATATGATGTTCATCCGGAGGTTTATACAAGAATCAACTTATTTTTGTTGTTAATAATGGTCATAATTCTGTTTGGTCACTTGAAGAGATAGAGAATTTTTAAGTTGGCCAACTGTTAAAAGAGAAAAGTTTGGAATAGTTTGAAAATGATTTGAGACATATATGGTCATTTCTTGAATCTATCTCTTTGGAAATAAATAGTAAATGTGCAGGTTACCTTCTTTTGTGCATAGTTGGAGAAAAATTCGTTATGCTAGATTGCTCTAGATTGTAGTTAAAGTTGTATGATTTACTGAGTGGATTATGCAAAAGAGAGATTGTTGATGGTTTCTCTGTGCTTGAAGCATGATGATTTTATCTACAAAAATATTGAAGATTTTGATGATGTGATTGAAAATGGAAATCTTTTTTAGTTGATTCCTAATGAAGATTATATTGTTGATATACCTCCACTTATTATGGATGTATTAAGTTAGTGTTTGAGGCATCAACATGTTTTTTTGGTATATTACTGAAGAACATATGTATGTTTAATGTTTTTAAATTCTTTTTTGAACATCATTGTAATTCACATTTTTAATTTATATTAAGGACATAGCCTCATGCTTTTATCTACAAATGGTTGAGGATTTTGATTATGTCATTCAAAATAGAAATGTATTTTTGATTATTTGAAATGAAGATTGTATTCTTCACATGGATGCATTATGTGTTTATGTATTGAATTAGTGTTTCAAGCTTGAACATATTTTCTTTTTGATAATGTAGAAGACCTTGTGTGTGTTTTTAAATATTTTTTAACATCATTGTAATCTACATTTTGAAGTTGTATTGATGACATACATATGGTAAATTTTGAATGTAGTTCATATGTGTAAGAGGAAAATATTTCAATGTGTTCCAAGTTTGTCATGGGAAACATAATTTCTCGAATATTTATTTTGTGTAATTTTGTTAGTTTTTAGCTATTTCAAGGTTGAAGAGTATGTATTAGCATCAAATAGAGTTTTGAAATGACTTTTGAACTAAATTGAAATTTATAATAGAGATGTAAAGTGCAAAAAAAAGCAAGTGTGGTGTGAAAAGACCTGGCTCTGCTGGTACATGACAATGATAAAATGATTACCAATGAGAGTGGTATCAATAGAATAAGGAAGCCATTAAAGCATGGAGAAGAGTTGCATATCAATAAAAGAAAATAGCTTTAGAAATAATGAAGAAGGAGGAGGTTTAAATCGTAAGTATGAAAATAGCAATGGTTTTGTGTAGTGAAAAATTTGTTTTGATGGTCATTTCATTGGATGTTTATCATCTGAAGAAACTTGTATTATTGAATTTTTACTAACTTTTGTCTTTTTTCAGAATATTGTGCTTCTAAAAAGAGTCTTCATATGAACAACAATGGTATTTTCTGAAAACAATGAAAGAAATGTAGTTTTTGGAGTTGATGAGAACTATAGGAATAAATAATTTCCTCAAATGGTTGAAAATTTGGGAGACTGTGTTGGCAAAGAGGGCTAGGGCTTTCATGGTGGAAACTATATTTTTAATATAGCCACCCCTGCAAAATATGTATATAATGTGTTCATTGCAACAACGTAGGGAGTTCATTTTCTTCATTTGCATTTTTTCTTTGTGTCCATATGAACCTTTTACTCTTTTATTTTTTCCTATTTTTTTTTTAGAACAATGTCAAAATGATTACTAAACGTAAAATAGATGTAAAAGTAGTCAAACCTTTATATCTTCATGAATGCGAGGGTTGACAACCAACTTTTCAAACTTCATGAAATGATGAAATGTATTTTTTGACTAATTGTTAGTTTAGAAGCTCTCATCTGTATGTAGGAGAACAATTTGTTTGCATGTCAGGTCTCTTTGTTGTTGATTCTGTATATCTTCTAAAATGTTGTATGTTTTGGAACATTGTTTTTACATAGGGACCCTTGATAGAGATGAGAGTCTTGGGGGCTACAGAATAGTGCAAGAGATGCTATAATGGAAGATAGGCAATCAGATTCCTTGGAAGAAGTTGTCGCATATGATTTTTTTGGTGATAGTAATATTCATGCTAGAATGGTTGATGATTTGGGCCAGTTTGTTGGAAATGTTGGAACCAATATGTTTTGATATAACTCTACAGAGAATATTGTTGACTCCAAAGAATGTGATATAACTTTCCTATTGGTGGAGTACACGTGCTTAATGCATATTTATTTTGAAATGTTTAGTGGTTGTCAATTTTAAATTTATATTGTCTTACAAATTTCTTGCTTGATTTTTTTTTTGCAGTATTCTGTTGAAGTGAATAGTGGTCGACAAACAAATTTGCAAGTAATGCAAGAAATATAAGTTGCACAACTTGCACACGTATGATGCAACAATGAAGAAAATGTAAATTGCTTTTGTTTCATTAACATATTTTATTTGTTTTGTACATAATTAGCTCTTTAAAAAGTTATTTTCTTTCTTTCAAGAAGAATTTGGTCAGTTGTACTGAATGTAGAAGAATAATTTACCAATATGTTATGGAAAGAAATGATAAAACTACTAATCCAGTTCCACTAGTGTTTCACATCATCGCCAAGCTACAATGGTGTTTGATAGAGAAAATGGAAGTGTGCCCTATCATTTTAGTGAACAAATGGTTGATGTGCACAAAAACGTTTGGTCATGGATTAATAGTTTGACTGTTGTGCATACATTCCATGTATGTAATGAATGTTATCGTGGTATAAAAGTTGTGAGATTTCTTGAGGGGCTGACTTCTAAAAGATGTAAGTATAAGAAAGGTGCTCATCACTTTTCTCACTTTAACAACATGGATCCAGGTGAGTAGCCTAAGGTTATAAAATTTTTGAGAGAAGTTGAAGAGATTCTAATAGCACAGATAAATCCGATATTGCAAGTGACACATGCTTGTTGTGGTCAATATAAATATAGCTGCCACACGATAAGTTTTCCACAATATATTTCTTCAATTGCAAAGAGGCTTCCATAACATGTTGAAGAACTTGATTTTTTTTATTCTAAGGCGAGGTCTTCAATCTAAATACTATGAATGCTATGTGAAGAGACAATGTGCCATGGATGCATTGCCTTATAAAATTGAAATGGTAAAGTACTACAGTGACGTTGAAATTGACATGGATTCAATTGCTTCTTTTTTGGAAAGACTTACTCATGCTTCTAGAAGGTTACAATATCTTGATAGTCCTCTTGATGATATACCTAGGATGGATGTAGCAATTGAAATAGGCGGGGCTAATTAATTACACTTCCACCTGTCATCTTTATTTTATCGATTTCTTGATGAATATCGGGAATTTGATTGAATCAAAAGACTTATTGAGAATGAAAATAACACATCCGTTGAACCGATCAATTGGGAAGATATCAGTATATCTCTCATTAATGAATATAATACTGAAGGACTTCTAGATATGAAGTTCCCTACTTTATTCCCTAAAGGTGATGTTGATTGGTTGCATTCTCAAATTCTCAATGTTGAGATGCATGAATATGGTTTGAATATATTGAAGTTTTATGATCAATTATTTGGAAGCAATCCTTGGTTCGTATACCTCTTTTGAATATGATTATCTGGTATCATAGTCAGAGAAAAAATTCATTTTTTTGGAAGAACAATATTCATGAAAATGTACCTACAACTGTTTAGGACTTGCATCAACAACTTTTTGATTTGCCAAATAATAAGGTGGCTAACAAATTAATGCATTTTGGATCTTTTCTTAGGGGTATGAGAGCTTATTTGAAAAAGGTTCATTCTAAACTAACTTATATGATCAACAACTGGGGTTGCCCTACTTTGCTTTTTACATTGAGTGTGGCTCACACAAAGTGGCCTGATTTGCATAGTGTTATGCCTTCAACTTGAGATTTTCATTAACAAAGTGAGCATGCCAGAAAGATCCTAAATTTTATTTGGTATCTAGATATAGTTGTTATGTACATGCACCAAAGATCCAATATCTTCGATGACATAGTCTTGCAAATATATCTTGGTGCTAGACACTTTTGGTATATGTTTGTTGTTATTCCTTTTCGATAATTTTATAATGATTTGAAGGAAAATATATGTTGTTATGATCTCTTATTATATGTTAATTGCATGTTTTGAATGTTTCTAGGTACGACTAGCAACATAGAGGTTTTGCCCACATCCATAGTCTTTTTTTTGGTTACCCAAAGCACCAGATATGGAAACATTAGATTGGTTGAATGCAACTATTGATGGTGTAAAAAATTGGTACATTAACAAATTGTTATAGCATGGAATATTCATGACACACATCATCGAAATGTCATGATCCCTAAAAGTTTAAATGATGATCCATGTCTTTTGAACACTGAACAATTTTTTTATGGAAATCATGAAGAAGATTATGAGCATTTAGTTAGTTGTGTGTAAAGTCATATAAAACACAATGTTGATTCTTGTTTATGTAAAAAAGGGTTTGTTATTTCATGTCAATATCATGCTCCATGAGAGGTTCGTGTGGAGTCAACATTGTCGGTACATGAAAAAGGGAGAAAAAGGTATGAACTAACATGAAACAATGAATTTTCAAATGTTCACAATGTTGATGTTGTAAGAATGTGGCAAGAAAATGTTGATTGTCAAGCAATTGTTTCTCAACATCAAGTTTGATGTATATTGCGAAATATGTTTCCAATGAAGAGAGAAGATCCTAAATTTATTAGAAAATGTTGACTAGAATTGCTGGTGGGAGTGGTTCTAAGGCTCCTATATTATCTGCATATAAAAGGTTCCTTGAAGAGACGCATGTTGAGTGTGATGTTGAAGCTCAAGAGACGTACCATTTTTTGCTAAGTTTGGCTCTTGTTGTCTGTAGTCATACATGTTTCTCCTTGAACGTTGGTAAGAAAGTGTACCAAAGGGTTTTGCTACATTTTGATGAATTTTTGTGTGGAAATGATTTCCTTCAGGTTTATCAAATTTGAACTATTTTTTTGGAGCATTTATGCTTGATAGAAACAACAATATTATGGATTTTTTATAAGAAGCATACGCATCAGAAATGGAAGCCATGAGATAAGAATGCTATCATTCAAGTTTGGCCATGGTTTTATGTTGTTCTTGCTGAGGGTTCAAAAGAGTTTGAAATTTTTTCTTAGAGTGAATTTCTTTTATACAAATTGTTTTTTGATGTTGGTTTAGATATTAGGTTGTCTATTGAAAGTATTGTTGAGAGTTAGGGGAATTCGAGATATCGTAGGTGGTTTGTTTATCAACGTCGTTTTCCAAATGAAGGTGATGAGTAGGATGTGAAGCTGCTTATACAAGAAGAAAATGTTCCTTAAGATTTTGAAGAGTGGCAGGTTTCTTTTGCAATTAGTTGCTCCAAGTTGTGTAAACATTTCATACCTTGATAATCTTGGTAGAAGGGACTTTTATTTTGACTATAATTGGTAGGAAATGATTGTTTCAAATGATGTTTTAGAAGAAGGGCTCAATTTTGTTAAATATGCACATTATGCAAGTGTTCTTAATTGTGGGTTCATTAGGGACACATATTTTTCGCCTTCTTCTCTATCATAAAAATAACTATCTTCTTTTGAAATTATTTTTTGACACTTTGCTAATGGTGAAAATGATGGATCTTTGAAAATGATTATTATAGGTATTGCTGGAACAAGGAAGTCTTATCTCATTGGGTTTATTTTTCAAACTCTTTATAGTGCAACAAGGAATGGAAAAAGTCCTTTGTTATTGCTTGCTCCAACTGGTATTGTTGTTTTTAACATACATGTGAAAACAATACATTCTGGTTTTAAAATTCCTATAAAAGATATGAAGCCACTATGTGGGAAGGATTTGGTAGTTATCTAACAAGAAATGAGGCATATTTGATATATATTGACTGATGAGAGGAGCTTTATAGTTCCAAGGCTATTCATACAAACAGGTTGTCATTTACAAGAAACCTTTCCTGAAAATAGGGATTTTCCTTTTGGTGGTAGGTCCATCATTATTGTGGGTAACCTTTGCCCAACTACCTCCTATTAAGGATAAACTTGTGTATGCACATAGAACGCTTGGGAAATTTATGCGGGAAAGCTTCAACATTGTAGTGACTCTCGACAAAATTTATAGGCAAGAAGGAGATGATTCGAGACAAGCACATTTTCACAATCTTTTAACCAACATTAGAAATGCAGACCCTTGTTTTATAGATTGGGATGGTCTTATGACTCATGTTGATAGGTTCTTGGATGAACACGAAATGATTTTGTTTGATTATTCTGTTCACTTATTTGCAACAAATAATCTTGTCATTTTGCACAATAAAAAATGCTTAAAGAATTAAATTCTCCTATTGTGAGATGTATTGCAGAAAGTAGTAGAAGAAAAAAATAAGTGATAGTGATGAGGATATGTTGGAGTGTGAAGTAATGCTATGTTCAAGAGGGTGTTAGGCCCCTATACTACTAGTGCAACCCCTTATTGTTATTAGTACAACCCCATTATTATATTGTTGTACCCATGTAGTCCCCATATTACTACTATTGTGCCCCATAGAAGCCCACTATTGTTATTATTGTGCCCTTACATTATTATTATTATGTTGTCCCTGATTATATTATGACCCCTTAGATTCCTATATATAGAAATGAGGTCTTGTCATTTGTATCATCGGTTTCCCCGTCGAAGAGGCAGAACTCTAAGCCATTCAACTATCTTTCCTATATTTTTGTGAGTTGGTTTCATAACATTTGGTATTAGAGCTTTGGATTCTGGCATTTCGCTACTCCAAATAGGTCATTGCGGCATTTTCACTTTAACTTTTTTTCTGCGACATTTCAGAAGAGAGAAAAAACCCATTTGAGACGAAATCGTGCTGAACGTTGGGTCCAAATTTTAGAGATTTTCTCGCTACATTTGCGGAGATATGGTCCGAGGAAGTTGGTCTTTTTGTAGACTTCTGAATTACATTCCAAACAGGTGACCTTAGGAAAATGATCATAACTTTTGTTTTGAGCATTAGAACGCAATTTCGTCAAAAGTTATAGAAATAGGAAAAAATCTAGTTTCCTGTGTATGTTTTTTAGACCCTAAGGTAAAAACAGTGACACGTGGCACTTCATACAAGTTCGCTCTTTTGAAAAGGTATATAATTAGGTCATCTTGGGAGATTGTGCAAAACTCTTTCTTGGAGAGTCCAATTTTGATAACAGTAGTGGCACTGGAAAGAGGACACAAAGGGCTACTGTAATTCACAATTTGAAAACCAGAAGAGCCAAAATTATAGATTTATAATTGTTTCAAGATCGAGCTCCTAAAATGAAGAAAATACAATATGAGGAAGTTTGATGGCAAGGATTAGGTAAATTGGATACTACAGATAGAGCAATATTTTGATCTACATGGTGTACCACCATTACAAAAGGTATGTATTGCATCTTCATATTTAGAACCTGATTAATTATTATGGTATAAAGGGCTTTGTTCTCGTAAACAACTTGTTACGTGGTCAATTTTCACGAGGAAATGATAACACATTATGAGGATACAAAGAGAAACACCTTCTTTAGAGCAACACCACAACAATTGGAAGAAAAAAGAGAAAATGGGCTTTGTTAAAAAGTGAAAAGAAAAATTATGGAAACAAGGAAGTCTACCCCTCACAACTATAAAGATGGAAGTGTTGTTACTTGTAGCCTTCGACAACCTAGAAGGGTAATACCACAACAATTGGAATAAAAAAGAGAAAAATGGCTTTGTTACAATTGTGATAGCAAATGCACTAAAAGTCATAAGTGTGCTGAGAAGAAATTATTTTACATAGTGTATGAATAAGAGGAAGAAAAGGGTCAAGAAACATCAAAATAAGAGGATATACACCAGGACCCAACCCCGGAGAAAGAGGAAATGAATCCAACCATATCCTGTAAAGCATTGGAAAGAATTACCACTTCTCAAACTCTTAAGATAGAAGGACATATCGAGAAGAAAAAGTTTCAAGAAGTGAAAGATCACAACATGAAAGAAGAAATGAATCCAACCATATCTTGTAATGAATTGGCCAAAATTACCACTCCTCAAACTATCCAGATAGAAGGACATATTAAGAAAAAAATGTTCAAGAAGTGAAAGATGACATCGAGCATCAAGAAATGAATCCAACCATATCTTGTAAAGCATTGGAAGAAATTACCACTCGTCAAACTCTCAAGATAGAAGGACATATCAAGAAGAGAAAGGTTCAAACAATGAAAGATCACATCAAGCATCAACAACAAGTTCTCCAACTTTTAAATGATAACGCCACTTTGGTGCAAAATCGAATGAAACAACATGTAGATCAACATTGTAGTGAAAAATGTTTTGATGTAGGTGATTGGGTATTTTTACTGCTACATCTCAAGAAAGCTATTTACGAGAAGGAAATGTTGGCAATACTACATGTACTTAAGAAATGGTGACCTTACCGAATGGGAAGACACTCCAAGGTAAAAATGGATCATGATAGTATTAAATACTTTTTAGAAAAACTATTATCTTTAGAAGAACAGAAAAAATGGGTCACAAATATGTTCGGTTATGACTTTGACAGCATATATAGAAAAGGGAAGCAAAATTTTGTTGCAGATGCACTCTCAAGAAAGGATGAGGATGTGGAATCATTGTTTTGTGCTATTTATATTATCCAATCAGATTGGATAAATAAAGCAAGGGATGAATGGAACAAGGACAAAGAAGTGTGGCCACTCATTCAAACGTTGCAGAAGATCCCAATTCAAACAATATTGTCAGAACATGAAGAGGAAGGAAAAATCATATTGGAACCTGGAGCAGTCACGGAAACAACAACCCAATGGCCATGAAATCAATCAATTTCAGAGTATCTCATCAAGTGGAAGAACTTACCCACTGAAGATTCCACATGGGAGGACAAGAATTGTATACAGAAGCATCAAGAACTACTCAAGCATTGAGGACAACACTTTTTGAATGATAGGGGCATGTTAGGCCCCTATACTACTAGTGGAACCCCTTATTATTATTAGTACAACCCCATTATTATATTGTTGTACCCATGTAGTCCCCATATTATTACTACTATGCTCCATAGAGGCCCACTATTGTTATTATTGTGCCGTCACATTATTATTGTTATGTTGGCTTTGATTATATTATGACCCCTTAGAATCCTATATATAGAAAGGAGGTCTTGTCATTTGTATCATCCAAGAATTGTTCATTTGTGTAATGTAAAGGAGGTTGCCCCCTCAAAGAGGCAGAATTCTAAGGCGTTCAACTATCTTTTCTATCTTTTTGTGAGCTGGTTTCATAACAAAGAGCACATGATGCTAACGTGTAATTTGTGGGTTGAAGTTGGTCTAGTTAATGTTTCACTTGGATATATTGAAAATATTTTCTTTGCACATGGTTCAAAGCCCCCACAACTTCCACAATTTGTTACAATTATGTGTGAAAAGTATTTTGCTGTTCCATTTGATCAGGATTCTCTAATTCTTGTATGTATTCTGCCTATTCTTAGGGGGAATATGAGGCAAATTCCTTTGAAAATGGTCTGGGCATTTACAATACAAAAATCATAGGGCATGACTTTATAACGATCAATTATAGATATTGGACACAGAGGGAGGCAGGGTGTAACATTTATAGCTATGTCAAGAATGAAGTCAATAGATGGTTTTCAGATTTCACTGCCTTTTTCTTTTAAACATTATGCAAAATGAAATATAGTGCATATGTTACACTTAGAAAGAAAGAGCAGCAGTGATTAAAGTCAATATAATTTTTGGGGTATTTATCTTGAATACAGTTTACTATTCATGAATTCCTTTTTTGTATTTTTCTTCTTGGTTCCAATTATTTGTATGCATGTGTTTAAGAAAAAAGAAGATTATCTCTTTATTTGTTATTATTTTTTCCAATTATTTGTGTGAACCTTCATAAGTTCTTTGTTTTTCTCTTTGTTGATTTCAGTACAATTGTTGATTACTGAATTACGTAAATTGACTCTTTCAGAGCAATTGTTGCTTGATTGCTTGAACTGTAGTTATTTGCATTTTTTCCTCTCGTTCTTTTGAATCCTTTTATATTTTTGTTTGAATATGAAATAACCAAAATCGTAAATCAATAGTTTTGTTTCTATTAATTTGTTTTCTTTGAATGTACTACTTTTAATTGTATCTTTTTGTCAAGGGTACACAAATATGGAGAACATTGATGGTAATCATTACAAAAAAGAGATTGATTCTATTACAAAAACCATTAGGTTTATTCCCTTTATTCTCACAAGATTTGATAGAATACATGGCTTCCATCCTTATTTTTTTGACGAGAATATTCATGTTTTGAGTGTAATGAAATCAGGTCTTCAAATTTTATACCATTTGCACCAAAGGGAATCAAGGATGAAAATGAGAAGGGACTAGCTTGAAAGAAGGAAGTGCCATGATCATTACCCTATTGATTTGAATTAGTGTTCCCTTTTCCACTGTTCTGAGTGCGTTTTGGAGGAGGTTGCTATCAACAAATTATGTTGTAATCGAGTGTTGAGACTTGAATTTTTTTGTGGAATGTGTTTTTATTGTTATTGTTATTGCTATTGTTATTTATTTCAATGTTTCTAAACTTTGCATTGTTTCCATTGATCCTCTAATGTTTACAATTTCATCTCATTTTTTTTTTCGCATTGCTACCGATATTTTCAGAATCGTCCTTTCTTAACTATCGTCAATGCTTATTAGTGATTCACAACAATTGTTGTTGATGTGGAAAATTATGTTCTCTTCAATGCATTTACTTTTCCTATACTTATACATACTCTTCGTTATTTGTATTTATATTGGTTTTTTTTGTTTCTAAGATTGTTTTCATGTAATTATATTAAACTTTTATTTTTTTAATTTATATGTTTTATCTTTATTATATACTTTTATTTATATTGTTTTATTTTATATTTAATAGATTCTCAATAATAATATTTTCCATTTAGTATTATTATTAATAATGTCATTACCAACATTATATTTTATTTTAATTAACACATATTTTATATTTTATTACGAACATTATTTTAGAAACCTTCACTTGGTTTAATGATATTGTTTTCTATTTTTCTATTTAGAATTAATTTTTATATTAATACTTATAATATATAAAGATATTAATTATTTTAATTTTAATTTTTAACTATTTGAAATCATTAAGTCAAGAGGCTTTTTTTTTTTACAGTGTAATATGGGAATTGTTTGTGGGACAAGGGACCTACCTTTGACCACTAAGTCCAAAAAGGTATACATACTTTATCCCCCCTCCTTTTCAACATGTGACATTTTAGGAGGAAACACGTGCTCTTCACCATTAAGCCCACCAATATACTAATATATATCCATATATACATTATACACAGCAATTGAAAAAGATATTTTTTTTAATGTTTAAATCATTATAAGCAATGTCACTTTTATATCCAAGTAAATTACAGTGGTTTGTACATCTATATGTCTTAATTACAGATAAATTACAGATCAAACTTTTCGAGAAATCAAAATAATATTTATTGATATAAACATGCATTTTATAATTCCTATCAACATATAACATATAATTATATTAATAAAATATTTAAATATGATTTTCCTAATCTTTACATGCTCAAATTGATTAAAAAATTTACTAATGAATCCATCTATAACCAAATTAAAAGATTCTCAAACTGCATCATAAAGTAATGCCTAGAGTGTCCATCTATAACCAAACTCGAAATGGACTCTAAATTTTGATTTGTTATTATAGGTCTATTTATCAACTTATAGATTAGCTAAACACTAAAGGTATACACAAAAAAATTAAGATGAAACTATGTAACGGTTTGGAAAGTGGTGACAATTAAAGTTAATTTACTTTGATCGGAGTATCTTTAATACTTTTTGAGCTTTAATTTGTTTTTAACATATAAAACTAATATTTCTTTATTTTAATATCTATTTTTAAATATATTTATTTATAAACTAAGAATTTCTTATCTATTATTATAGTTGAGTAAACAAATCTACTTCTCAGCTATGTCACAGACATGGACTAACTTTTCTTCCTGGAACCCATTTTGCCCGCCTTTAAAAAGGGTGCTTAACTTTTCTTCGTGGGTCCCATTTTCCCTACCTTTAAAGAGGGTACCGCTGGGAAGTCCTGTCCATTTTTTCATTCATTTTTCTTGATTTCGGATCTTCGGCTGCAGAGCTTTCAGACGCGGTGTTCATTCTTTATCTTTTTCATTTGGGATCGATCCTTCTGGTTTGTGTTGCGCAAAAGAATGGAGTACGTAAGGCGGAGGCTGATCGAGTCGGGAGTTATCGGACACGTTCTCCTGGATTTCAATCCTCCTGTGAGGTTCATTCTACTCTTCGGCGATACACGAATCAACATAGGTGATGAAGTAACCTCTGCTCAACTGCAAGACCATCCTACTCGGTGTGAAAACTATTATGATATTAGGATACACCTACTCTTCAGAGAACCAAAATTAGTAACATGCGTAAGTTTAATTCGTAATTTAATCAAGATGTCCCGGAATAATAATCTATTCACCTGTATTTCGTCTAGCTGAAATTCATTACTTACTAATTATTTCGTAAAAGCGTAATCAGATGATCACGGATCCTGACGCTCCTGGAGGGGAGTACCTGCACTGGTATGTTATAATCCGCCTGAACTCAGAACAGATTTCGAATAAAATGGCACAAGGAATCCATTAACTAATTTCATAATAACGGTGTTAATCGCTACGTTGTGCAGGTTGTTTGTGGGTTTCATGTGCAGTACCCAGAATGTTGCAGGTATGATGGTTGCGTTTCTTTCTTTGACCATGAAATTTATCCATACATCAAACGTGTTTGTTAACCGTCAGGAATATGTTTGTTTCTCTGTTCTTAGGATTGCCGCAGTTAAATGTGGTTGCCTATGAACCTCCCAGAGCGGGTACGCGCATGTTAGTTTTCACAATGTTCAAGATTAATGAATCTCATCTCATGGGTTTACCAGAGTCCCGGGAAAACTTCAGTACCACAATTTTTGCTGAGAACAATGCACTTGGTTGCCCGTTGGGTGCCTTTTTTTTCTACGTCAGGTGAAAAGGAGCAGAAGAAAGAGGAGAATGGGGTTAGTGAATCGTGTTTCGTATCAACTTGTAAGAGGAGGAGAATTTTTGTTTCTTTGGGTGTTGCCTTTTCCAGCGTCATGTATGAAGACCAGGATGAATATCCGAACCGTGAGGATAATGAATCACGAGTTCTCGGTGATATAGGTAGAGTTAATTATATGAAGCAAATACAGTCGACTGGAGCATACTGGATCCTTGGTTTCTAGCAGTTACCTAATGTGAGTGCTCAGTTTCGTTGCACAGGATATGTGGCCAATGATGTTTTAGTAAATAATATATTTAAACGAGGAAATATATTCCTTGCGTTTTGTTGGATGTGGTTAGCCTGAATATATCAAAATACAATACAATAGAATTCATATTCCACGCTAAACGTTTACCTACTTTCCCTTCCCAGTTTATCATTTGTGAAAGTTATGTACAAAGAATTGCCCTAGATTACAACTGATACAAATCCAAATACCAAGATAGTTGCCGAGTAAATTTCAGGGAGACAAGGAAAACAAACCCTGATATAACGTTAAAACGAGGATGAAATAATTTGTCGAACATTCAACCTTAAAATGGGAATTTTCGGTCGGCCGTGACTAAGCCATTGCTAGTAGCTACATGTTATTGTAATTTTTTTTTTATTTTTATATATATATAGGATTGCTAACACATTTCCATTTATAATATATTTTATGTGATCGAAAAAGTTCAACAAAAAAGTTAAAGTATTTTATTTTGTATTTTGTTTTTTTGGGCTGTTTATTATATTTTCAGTTGGCCCTCACTATGCCAATGTTAGTAGGTACATATTATTGCAATTACAATTTCTTTATATAGTAAAGCAAATTTTATTGTTAAGCTGTAACATACTTCGTGTAATCCAAAATGTTTAATGAAAAAATAATAGTATTTAAATTATTAAATTCTTTTTATTTTGTTTATATTTTCTCATTAATTTGTAAACCATTTTAAATTTCATTGAAATAATAAATTTGTATATTTTTACTTTTACCAGTTTTATATTATTGATGAGAAGTTTAAACCACTTTTTATAATAGAAACTTGTAAATTTAATCTATATAGATATATATTAAAATTATTATTGATTATATATTAAAATCATCCACTACTTAAATATTAAAATGGCAAATTAATATATATAGATATATATCAAAATCATTCTAACAAAATAGGATTTTAAATTGCAATTTTTATTCCATTTATGATATTGTTTTATATGGGTTTAAAAGAATAAATTAAAAAATAATAATTATTTAATATTGTGATTCATGGTAGTTAAACACGCAAAAGCTCATGCTAGCAGTTCTTACAAATTTGAGTGACTTGTTTGCTTCAATAATGTTGTCTTATACAACAATAATCCATAACCATTTGCAGCGTATCAACAAATAGAACAATGCATCATAAAGCCACCATCACATCAATGATACATCATGAAGTTATTAGATCGAGGGAAAGAGAGACACATTTTCACGGAAACCACAAATTCTCCTTCTTCTAATGCTTTATAACATCTTTCCCATCTTATGAAAAATATTTAATTATTATTATTATTATTATAATGTAAATATATTTCACAATTACATAATCTATCATTTTGTAGGGTCACAACTTGGGTTAACAAATCTTCCATTACTTATCACAATATATTTTCATCTATTCTTGGTGCCTTTGTTCATGTTTTGGAATGGAATCAATGGAATGTCCTAGTGTAGCAAGACTTAAGACCCCTTTTTTCTGAATTATTAAATCCAAGAATGCTCTTCATAATTATATAGCCATGTTCCTTTTGCCACTTTCTATATATAAATATATACACATATACACTGATATAATTTGATACCCTATTTATTTTTGTAACTATATGCCTTACCTCTTTTTCTCCATACAATTAGTTTCCACTTACATTATTAAACTAGTGCATAACTCCTTAACTCATAGGGTTATGCATATCACGAGTGCAACACTTATATTAATAGACACTATTATGAGGTTTCCTTTGGAATACTTTTCACTCACCAAAGTGTTGGTAAGGCACCAATAATATACTAGTTGTGCATGTGTAATTGATCCTATTGTCTCTATCCATGATGGTTTCCACATAGTAGAGAATCATGTGAAAATGTGTAACTAGGTTCAGTCTTTATAATGACATGTAATCATGATTTTATGTAATGGTATGTAGAGAAGAAAAACATATTGTAATTCTTGCAATATTGGTTTTGATGAGCAAGAGATTTTGTTTTGGAGTCAAGACTCCCATTCAGTCTTTCGAATTAGTTTCCATCTAAGCATAAAATGTTATAGTCATTGTCATGTAATGGATTCATGTTACAATTTGTATAGAGTTAAACTTGTCTATGGAAAGTATCCTACAAGACCTTGTCGCTTATCCTCTTAAAGTGAGCCTACAACGATGGAAGAACATGCTAGAGGAGGTCGGGATAACCTCTACTAATCATGTTGGCCTAAAGAACATGAGGATAGGTGTATATAAAGCCAAACTCGGCCTCACTTAGAAGCAATCAAATCAACTTGCATTTGATCAAGGAAAGTGCCAAGAAAGAGGCTATAAAGAGAAGTGCTAAGGAGGTTTCTTCTCGGGCAGTGAAGGAGGGTTCTTCTAGGTCATCAAAGAAGGATTAATTTTGGCAAATGAACAAGAGACTCTTCTAAGTATAGTGAAGAATACTTTCTTCAGAGAAAGCGAAGGAGAGGTTTCTTCTAGGAAGGTGAAGGAGATGTTTCTTCTACGAAAGAGAACGAGATGTTTCTTTTGGGAAAATGAAGGAGAACTTATTCTTTCGTAGAAAAGAAAGAATTCTTGTTGGTGATTGAGATAGAGATAGATAGACTGAGTTTCTCTAGAGGAGACGAGTGAAAGCGTAGAGACCAAGATTCTCTACGGAAGCTAAGGAGTAGTGTGAAGGATAGAGAATGAGTTTCTCTAGAAGGAGCTAAGGAAATAAGTTTGAGATCAAGATGAAATTTGACAAAGGGAAGAGGTTGAACATGTAGGTTAGTGACAAGGTTCTCAGGACGATACTAGAGTCAAGGGTCTTTGTCATGGTCTCATAAATTTAGTTTCTAGAAGAAGAATTTTTATAAGGTTTTCCTCTCAAGAGGTGAGAGGTTTTGGCCCTCGCTGAGAAGATATATATTGTGTCACTTGTATTTTATTTTGAATATTGGAAATTTTCTTGATGAAAATAACACAATAATAACATAACTAAGAAAAGGCTATAAGCTAATAAGTGAAAGTGCATCACAAGCAATTATCAAGGAGAGAAACCTTTTAACTCTTAATGCCCTAGATTTCTAAAAATGGTATAAGAGCTTAGGTGTTGAATTCAAGAAGGGGTATTCTAAGGAAGTAGAAATTAAATAATCGAGCTTTAGAGAATGATCAAATACATTCAAATAAAAACAAGCAATAAATCAAGATCTACAAAACCCTAGATCGAACTATACTCCAACAAGAGTCTTGAAGTTATCCTCAAGAAGGAAGCAGGAAGAAAGACAGACACCATAGAAGCACCTAAGAGATCATCAATCATACATCACCAAATAATTTGAAGATATTCAAATCTAAGGAAGGTTAGATCGACAGGAAATCTTCTCATTATTGAAGAAATTATATCATTTGGAAACAGATCATCCTAAAGAAGGTAGTCTTCCTCCGTCAAAGTAAGAACCTTCTTAAAAGGATCATCAAGTTCATCATCAAAGTTAAAGATTTGATCTTCACAAGTAAGTACATTTTTCTTATAATATAATCTAGTGATAATGACTTCATGATTCAAGGACAACCATAAGCTGGATGGAATACCAAATTTCCTTGAATGGAAAACAAGGATAGACATACTCAAAAGAAATGACATCACTAATCATGTCCATTCAAAGGTCTCCAAGGCATCCAAAGAACAAGCATTATTTGAATACATGGAAAGGGATCTAATGACTCAAAATATTCTCTTGGAATCTATCCAAGATCCTCTCCTTTCCAATGTAGCCGAGCTGGGGATAGTTAAAGAAATATATCATAAGCTGATAGAACGTTTCTCTGAAATAATGAGAGAAGAGAACATATAACTCAGATATGATCTATATAAATTGAAGTTGTCAAAGGATGAAGTGATATAGTCATGTATTACGAAAGAATCTCAAATAAAAGGTCAATCATAGGATCTGGGAGAGATGGTATCTAAGAAAGAAATGATCTTTGTTATTCTAAATGCATTGACTAATGAACAAGGTAACCTTATATCTACTAAGGAAGAGGAATTTATCCCATTCCTCAAACTATGGTCTCTCTGGAAGGAAGAAGAAGACATGTTTGTAACACCCCTCCCTTCTGTGTTAGAATATTGTAAATCTAAGATGAGGAAATCTATGTGTGATATGTAAAATGAAAAGAAAATAAATTATTAAATAGTTAATAAATTGATTGCTTGGAAAAGTGAGATAGAAAGAGATGAGCTTGTTGTCAAATTCCATTGAGGAATGGGATAGGAATAGATATTTCATGATAAGCTTCTAGATGTGATTGTAGATAAGCTGGATGGATTGGAGATAAATATCCATCAAGAAAAAACATAATATAGGAGATAAAGGAAATATTTTATGACGAAACTCCTCGTGCGAGATAAAGGCGATATTTTCTAAGAAAGGCCTAGTTAAATGGATAAAAATCCATAAAGGCGGGATGTTGCTAATGGAAACTATATCATGAAAGTATTAAACACCCATGGGATAGATAAATTGGAGGAAGCTAGTCCATGGAAAGAACCTTGGCTTGGGGGAAACCATACGTGAATCATGGTTGGGTGGTGGTGCTCCACTCTCCAAGTGATGTTTTAGTTGGTTTCACATGCGTGGGATGTTTTTTGTGTTGGTCTCTTACCCTTTATGTCTTTAAATCATTTGGTTCAGTTGTATAGATGCGGTGTTATATGTATGTATGATAATAATTGAAGCCTTATGAATGTGACTCTTAATGTATCCATGATGTGGTGGAATCATAGTAGGTAGGTCTTAGTGCTAGTACCAAGGAGCTAGCCCACTCATGGTCGACTCTCCATGAAACCCTTGTGTAGTATAATTACCGGCACTAACTTCTTGTGATGTAGTCATATGTTATGTTGAAAATATTTGCTTAATCTTAGCTAGGTCAATAGTATATGTAATGAAGGAGTTGCATGCAATTATCTGAGTTAATGGCTCTTACGAGATGATTTTATGTGTACATACGGTAATTATGACTTATTAATGTAGTCCAAGTTGAAGTTAGTAGAGGGAAATATTAGGTGAAATTGATACAGTAATAGATATGCTGCCCCACTTTGGCTTATGTTTTAATATGATACATGAAGATTGGTTTAGGGTATCTACACCATGAATTTCACACAATTATTGATGATTTCATGTTATGACTCCTCTTTCTTTCCTAGATATGGTTTAAGTTTATGAGATTTTTTTAAAAAGCGTATGAAATAATGTGTCTATAGTATAAGGTGCCTTATTGTATGTGATTCCGTAGTAATATTAGGAGTATGGACCATGGAACCTTAACTTTATCTAAAGGAAATTTTTAAAATTTATGGAGTTAGGTGCTATCTTCTTGAGTAGGCCTTGGAGGAACGTTACAATGTTGTAGAGATAAAGTGAACAAAGATCATATGGAAGGGATGTATTAGTGGAAAAAGAAAAGGAAAAACATGGCTACGGTAAGATGTTATGCATGTGAGAAACTTGCACAGTATCGAAATGATTGTCCTAAACATAAGGAGAAGACAAATATGGAAGAAACCCATATTAATGTGGAAGTGAATCCACCTGAGACAACGAAGCTTAATAAGGAAGCAGTAAGAGATCTATACTATGAATGAGATAATCTTCTTCACTGGAAATTTATAGATAGGTGGCAATGTAAATAAGATAGGATGCTTCAGATTAGAAAATAACATCATGGTCGAAGCTATAGAAGTAAGGGCTCTCGGAATGGGAAGTGGAAAGGATTTTTGCAATAAATTCTATTGCGTAGAAAGAATAAGAAGCTCTTAGTAAACCTCATTGGAATGTCAAGTGATACTTATAGAAAGAAGAAGAGGTCATCATTGATTGGGATCATCATGCAAAAATAAATAAGGATGGAATGATCATAAAAGGATTCACTAATCTATAAAGGAAGCAACAGTTTCATTAGGAATTGAAACTCATAGGATTCAAGGGATGATGGTATGATGGCATAATAGGAAAGTAGGTCTAAATCATAAATTTCATTTGCTCAAATGAAGTTTCTACAAAAATTCTAAATGACCGAAAGGAATGATGAGGTATGTATGCTTACACAGGATATTATGAAATACATGTCATATGGTTGCAAATAATATGGGTTACTATTTCCATCTTGGAAAACATGATAAAAAGAAGAAGGGATCTCCTCGTCCAAAACATCGCAACAAAGCATAAAGTCCCACTAGATGAAATCAAAATAATATGTTCCCATATGAATCATGAGGCAACTGACTACAATTGAGGAAACTTGATTAAAAGCTCATGGGAATGGAGTGTGTGAAAAGAAAGGAAGAGATCATAAAAATATGTAACAAAGGTAGAATCTATTAAACATTTGAGACAAAGAAGAGTTTACTAAAATATCTCCCAAAAATATATGAGGACTCTCATAAGAGTTTGCAAAAGATGGAGTCCCTTGACAATCAACATCTATAGGAGATGTGTCAACATCCATGTAGGATGTTGATACCTACAAGAAGATGTCATGATGAAAGACCATCACAAAGGTAATTCTCATTTAAGTGCTTATTTCTTATTTTTGAACTAATATATGGATGGGCTTATGTAGTCTTGCCAAAGGGAATATCTATGGATGACTTCTAGGAAAACCATATTGAATCAATGCCTAACCAAAATATTGGCTCCCAAAATCCTCTACTATGAGTTATGAGGCTCTATATATAATAAAGGGTGGGGAAACCCTTGACATTCCCCTTTGACTCTTTGACTACCCTCATGAATCTTCACATTACGTAGTGACTGTTCACATAACACTAATGACACCTGGAATTTCAATTACAATATGTTTACAAATAATAATACAATTTCCACATATATTCATGTGGGACAAAATAGGCTTGAGTCAGCCTAACAAGACAAACATCGTCACTCGGGGTCTTAGGGAACTACCAACTAGGAAACATCCTCCTCATGGTGTTCGATGATGAGCTAATACCAAGCTCGATACTACGTTATTGTGTTTGCATACTATTTGGTGATTTCTTTCTTGAAACAAAATCTTTCCTCCATGGCTTCTGGGTATATGTTTCTGAAACTTTCATCTGTATCATCTTGAAGAATGCACAATATTCTCCTGAGTGTGGTTGGACCATTGATGTACTTCTACATGTTTGCTATGATCCAATGAAAGTCATCATTTGTGGCCTCTCGCATCAACTTCTCTATGGACCTCTGTTAATGGTATTGGAATCACAAAAATTTAGGGGATCACCCCTGTATGAAGTCCCAAATAGACCTCATAGTGTTTGATGTGGGAGTCCCATCTGGGATGATGGCCCAATTTCCATTGTCTTAAGGATTTTCCTCTACCCTTGCTTGTCAACGCAGGAGAGTGGTTCACTTTTTCTTCGAGGAGTGAGGTTCACGTGGCTGGTGAGTGTAAGTGTTAGTTTTATCAATGGTTCTTTCAATGTCGAGGGAGAGGGTGAGATTGACTTCTAGGTTGATTGGGAGCAGTCCCAACACTGCTAGGAACACACAACACAATAGGACATGCACATCTTCTGGTGGAGCACTCCACACGGATATGGTTGTGACAACGTACAAGGTAAGATAACATGTATAACACTCATGGTTCACTCTAAATGAGTGCAACAATTGTTACAAATAGCTTCATGTGAAAGGTCTGCCTGATGTCTCGGAGAGTAGTCTACATGGGCAAGACAGTGTTAACATCATAGACAAGGACATTTCCATTAATAGATTAAGCATTACAACAAATGTAATAGTTAAAACGTAGAACACAAGTTAAAGCAACATGCATTAGAAGTGTTAAAGATAAGTCTTACAATAGATACAATACATGTGTGAAAATGTGTTGGCCTATTAGTAGGCTTTTGAATTAAGTGAAAGTTCCAAGATGCATCGTTACCCCATACATCACTAACCTTGAGTGCACAGCATTGGAGCCACTACTTACTACTCAAAGGATAAATTACAGACTTTCTTGGCTATGTGGGAGGAGCTGAGGTGAAAATTCCTTTACATGTAAAATTGATAGGGTATTTATAGCCAAGGTTGAAATTGTACCTTGTGGCTCTTCAACTATTATCATGATTGTTTGACTTCCATGACTTCTCGATTTACACAACTCTTTGTTCGACAAGTGGGTCTATTGGACTTCCACGTTGCATCACATTGATTGACAGCAAGCCCATAAGGGATTTGTGGGCGACATGACTGATGACGTGACTCAACATGACTTGACATGACAATGCTTCTTCATTTGCGCTATTGTTGGAGCGCATATTCAGCCATAGTGTTGCTGGGTGATGGATATCTTCATGGTGTATCATATTTTTGCCTCTACATGGCGAAGCATGAAAAATCTTCAAAGCTCGTTGGTTCGTTTGATGAATTTTTAGCATGTCGTTCCTTGCTTATATGCTAAAAGGCTTGACATGCTCATCTGTTCATGAAGGTGCATGTTTGTCATGTTTATCCACTTCACATGCTTCATTCATTTGTCCATTGGTGAACTTGTCATTTTGCATGTGATCCCTTCGTTCATCCCATTCATCATTTTTCCATGTTTTTCATTGCACATGTACCTATAGTCACTCATGACGAGATGAAATCAAATCCAAAACCGCGTAGTCTACCATGACACATTATCATTTCAGATGTAGCTGACCACGTGAGGTGACAAAGTTGTGAAGTGGGACGATGACTCTAGGCATTGCTGATGAAAACTACACAAGAGTCACTGAGTGATGGAGATAGGCAATCTGAGGTGATAGTGACTATCTGTGAGATCTGGCTCAGCTGGGAGGAAAAATTGCACAAATTTTGGGAGGATAGTATGGCCTGCTAGATGGAATCGAAGGAATGCTCTGGGGATTTTTTAGAACAAATGGGAAGTGGGGCTAGACAAGCATATTTGCCCAATTTTCTAGAGGAATGGACAGGGCTGCATAAAGGGTCAGTAAGGAGGGATTACGTAGTTTGTTGGGGGAACTACCCGGCAGACTAACAGCCAAAACTGGACAATTTGTAGAGGGAACTTCAAGTTGGCTGCTGGGTCACTAACAGTGAAACGTACGCAATTCCTAGAGGGAACTGTTGGTTCGCTATTGGAGTCATTGGTAGCAAAAACTGCACAATTCCTGGAGGGAATTATTAGTCTATTGCTAGGGGTTGCTAGCAAGGAAAGCTGCATTGAGGATGGGAGACTAGCGTGTTGATCATCTCTATGCAATTTTTGAGCCAAGCTGACTGATGGGTATTGGAAGCCCTGCTCATGAACACTGTGCAACTTCTGAGGTGAACAACTGGTCAATTGTTGGGATGACTAACTAGGAAATCTGCACAATTTTCTGAGGGAGACAGGGATGGGCACTTGGTGTCTATCCGATCTATCTACGCAATTTCCTTAGTCATTTGAGTGGGTGAGGTCAGTGGCCTCTGTGAAATGTTTGAGTGGAATTAGTCCTTGAGTGACTTCCGTGTTCGACTATCTCGGTGGCCAACATGAGATTTAATTGAATTTCTTGCGGGTAGTCGAGCTTGAAAAGACTATCTTGGTGCTTCTGCATTTTTTTGGTTGACAGTTGATTGAGTTGATGACAGGGTGATTGTCTAGCAGTTAGAGGGGAGTCTGGCCATCATAACTTCAGAAAAAGTGGCTAAGTGTGTGAACAATCAAAATATGCATAAGTGATCATTTCAACACACACTTGCATGGCTTGACAATGAAATGACCAAACCATCTAGAGCACATGTTCAACATGACTGACTGACAGTGTAAGTGACGAGTGTGACACTTGTGATTGATATTTTTTATATAGACAATGATTGCACGATAGTGAATGTGACTCTGTGTGTGAGTGTGACAGATGCTTTCATAGTGAACACAACAAGTAGATACGAAGCGAAGACTTTGAGCATAACCAGAAGATCATTGCAAGGATGACTTAGGCATCAACGTGCAGGGACTTAAATGCAATGAACATGCAAGGCAGATGTAAAGACTCACACGAGCTCATATAGTGAACCCACATATGTGTAATAATCAAGTGAAACACTTCAAGGGAGGCTCTGAAATTGGTGCAGGCCAAAATTTTGGAGGGTGGTTGTAGTTGCTACAAAACGTGGTTATAGACTGGTATAACTCAAGCTTCCTCATTTCAGTTCATTGCTAGCACAAGGCCTTGGTCTTTTGGGGAGTATTGAATCATTATGTAGGTTAGCTCAGTTTCCTAACTTACCCCATGGACATACATGATTCATCCTTTGCCACCCAGTTAAGCACAATCAAAAGTTCATCTCTGATCTCAGTGTTTCGAATCTGAGAAGGGTAGTTTGGCTCGTGAGTTGAATATTTTCAGAGTATAAGTTTTCCTCTCTGGTGTTTCTCTACTGCTACCAGGCCTGGACAGTACCCTGATAGAGTTACACAGGAACACATACATTTCTCCAATGCTAGTGAGCCATGTTAGTACCCTGGTGGAGTTGAGTGCTTCACCTCTCTATACAGGAAGCATGGCTCCTCTTTCTCCATTGTATTTTTCAAGAGGGTTATGCATAGGAGCTTATCTATATTTGGGGCAGAAGAGGGATCCCGACTTGTTGAGAGTAGAAGAGGTCATTCCTTCAGAGAAGCATGTAAGACCTCTAACATAGGTTTTCTCATTTAGATTTTACCCTTCTCCATTTCTACTAGTTCGATGATATTGAACACATAGAGCAAAATGTTGAGTACATGCATGGCATTTCCTATTGTGGACATAGGTTCATGAACGGATCGAAACTTCCCTTGCATATGGTTTATATTTTCCATCAGGACTTCATCGACGAAAAGTTACAACCAAGCACAAAGAAGGTGAACACAAGAATGACCAAGTGCTACAATGTCATGAGTTTCCTAAAATTACACCCACATACTCTATTCAAAATCCAGGACATAGTAGTTGGTAGCACTTATTTCCAGAGAAAAAAAGTAGTAATATATCAAACAAACAAAATGAAGGTGAAAATAAATAGTAAACAAAATAAAAGAAAGAAAAAGAAAAGATAATAAGAAAAACAAACCAAATGAAACAAAAAGCAGCAAGAAGGCTATGTACATGGCATAGGCGTAGCTTGACCTACTGAAAATAACGTTTGAGATTTTGGCCATTGGTAGGAAGGTTGTCAATCCTCCTACCCAGTGGTTGCAAATGTTACGTGTGTGGGCCAATCCTCTCGTAAGCCAGTGCAAGTCCATCAGGCATTGCTATTGGAACCTGGTGGCATTCTATAAGACCTTCAAGTGAATATAACACCACTATTTTAGGTACTGTGTGCAACATGTGCTCGGATGATGGCATGTGGTAGTTTTTTTTATTCCAAGAGCGGTTCAAGTTCATGAAGTAAATGCGTAGAAAAATTTCCCTAGGCTTCATATGTGAAGGATTTAAATTACAAAAATAGCTACGATGAAAAACCTTGCAAGTAATCCAAACGCTTAAATTGTTACTCAATCTTTTCGGTGAAAGGACTACAAAATACATGCATGTTCTACATGTTCTTTCCTACAATGGCTTGCCTCCTCCTTTACTTAGAATTCCATGTTGGATTTCTCGTGTGCAGTGTGTAATAGTCACCATATACTCATGCAGACCCATCCCATTACTGTTCAATAAAGAAATCAATGATTTCTCATTGTTGTAGTGTGTAGCTAGTACTAAAATTGGTCATCCTCAAATCGTCGTAGGTTCCAACGTTTCTTTGTTCATTCATAGTGTTCGTGTCTTTAGCATGAGTACTTCATACTCAACATCATTTTTTGTGCCTTCAAACATCAAAAGGCTCGAAGGCATGCATTATTCACTGTTTTGGATGACTGAAATACACTTGGTACTTGAGCCATCATGTGTTCCCGATTTGTCAACACTCATGTCCCACAACTTATTGTATATGGACCATTTTGTGTGCTAGTATTGCTGCTACTATTACTATCAGAAAAACAAATTGTATAAGTTTCATTATCATCAATTGGGTCAGGAATGAGTCCCTACTACTTTTCTAATGATGTTGGAGCTAGCCATGTAGGATAACACACCAATGTTTTTTCCAAGAGGTAGTTTCCAAACATGAGTTCTGTGAATGCCAACAGTTCGTTCTTGCCAATAAGGGGAGTGACATTGTGTTTCATATACCTCTTGGAAAGCACCCGGATTTGGATGCATCTGCCCTTGTACAAAAGCCACATGTGAGACTATTTTGTAACAAAATATTCATCTAGCTTGATGGACCAGTCTCTGCTGAGTAATAAGCCATATGCTTTTGGTATTTCCACAAAAACTATGTTGATACATTGGTGGAATCGTCTATCATGGGATAATTGGATGATCATCTCAAAGTTCTCCAATGGCTAGTACTGAGGTTCTATCAAATTGGGTGATTCTTGTAGATGTTTCTCTCCATCATGCATTGATCTTCTTAACAATGGAGGGTGGCATGATGTCGGCTTCTGCGCAAGAATCAACCAAGAAGTTGTCAACATTGTAGTTGAAAACTTAAAATGAAAGCATGAGTGGGGGGCAACCTGAGTTGGCTTCTTCCATCCAAAGTGTATTGAGCATAGTAGATATTGATCCAGGAGGTGTGCATGCTCCCTTGCTAATAGAGGTTGTGTTCTCTGCTCTTGGTTGTCCCAATGCACATAGAAGGATATCTCATTGACTCTCGAATTTGGCTAACACAAAAAAACTATTTTTCTTTCAATTTTTCTTCATTTCATAAACTATGTGATAATCCAGACGTGGTAGACTCACCTAGGTGTGCGGGGTGGAATGAATGTTCATGCTGTTCGGCAGAGTGTTCTACAAATTTCTTCTCATGGATGTAATATTATCCGTCACTATCTTCCCAGACATGCTTTGTGTTTGTTGCTTGAAGACAACTGGTGGATCAACCTTATTTATCAGCTGTCTCACTTTATCTTACATTTCCCTAAGTGTAGGGGGAGCCCCTTTACTCCTAATATTATAACGATCATTTTTGTTTTTGGGCTACTTCTAAGTTTTCATCTTCGAGGTTACTTGTGAGAACTTCTATGTGTTAACCACATGCCCAAAACTTGTTGCTTCATCATGTGTAACCTCTTCAGCATCATCAGTGTCCTCTGACTACTCTTTCATATCGCCTTTCACATTGAGTGTATGACTACAAACAGAGGTAATGACTCACCTCCAATTTGAACAAGAGTTTTCGGGGTGGAACTCTTCATGGAATGAACATAAATTAGGATTAGTGCACTAATCAAGTTGGAACACAGGCTTCTACACAAATTTGGAAGCGGACCGATTATTTCTTGATGAGTGGGTTAATGAATTGCTTTCCTGTCTCTGTCTCAGATGATGGCTGCTTGTGAATGTGTTCATTTTCCATTGCTTGAGTTCAGACATTTCGATGGTCAATTTGATGATAAGGCAAGTGAGGGTCTCAGCATCAGTTGCTTCCTTGTCTCTACCCTTGCTCACCATTACTTGGGGATTTTTTCTTGCATCCTTTGATTCTTTCATTGATTCATCATCCTTGATGACTCCAATTGCGTGCAAGTCATTTTCAACAAAAATAGCCTCTTCGTAGCTTTAAAAAAGTGTTGCCTTTGCAGCTCGCTTGACGAACTGCACAATGGTGGTTGGTAGTGGAGACATATGATTGTCAACAGTGATGGAATCATAATGTTTAGTGTCTAGTGCAAATTTGTTCAAAATATGCATAAACCTATGATTGAAGTCTTTCACTTTCTCTTTTCCCTCCATCTTGAGGCTTCCCAATTCCTTGAGTAGCATGGTTGGGGTCTTGTCATCAAAAAACTTTTCAAGGAACATACATTTGAAAGAACCCCAGTTTATTATGGAGTTGGGTGGAAGGCTATGATACTAAGTAGCTGCACGATCGTCCAAGGTACATGGGAACACTCTACATGTTAGATCATCATAACGTACCTCAAGGGTCTGCAACTGTAGGTAGAAGTTTTCTAAGTGGTCTTCTCCCTTCACCACCTTGTCAAGGTTGAACTTGATGTTCATTCTCTACGCTCACTTTGACATCTTGTGTAGAACAACTGGGATAAACAATGGTCCCTAAGTCATCCATTCAATATTTGTCTCATCCATCTCTTCATCTTCTTCATCTTCCTCCTCTCATTCAGAGTATGATGGTTACGGATCTGAGTCTGTCGGTTCATCTTCACCTCCACCTCCTCCGCTCCCTTCCCCTCCACCTCTTATATTAGAGTTCAATCCCAAGATCACAAGAGTGCCTTATTCGTCTTCAAGGAATATTTGAGGTCCCTCCTCATCTTCAATAGCTTCCTCTAGATCTTCAAGCATGTCAAGGACTACTTCTTCCATTGATGATACAACAACACCTGTGGGAGTGGATTTTGGCTTCCTAGATGTGTGTGGAAGATGTTGTATGCTTGGAATCAGTCCGACTACTTTCTCAAATTGGCGAGGAAGAAGACAAATGTAGTGAATGTGTTGAGATGAATTCTCGTGTTCAATTCTAGGAGGTAAGGTGTAACCAACTGTAGAGTCACGTTAGAGGGAGTGCGAGTTATTGTCTTGACCAAATGATTTATGAGTGAGTGTGAGAGGAATTTCAGCAATGTACAAGTGCTTCCCTCCTTCTAGCACCAAAATATTTGACGGTACTGGACCCACGAACATTTAAGGGATCACCCCGGTATGAAGTCCCAACTAGACCTCACACCATTTGGTGTGAGAGTCCCATCTGGTATGATAGTCTAGTTGCCATTGTCTTAAGGATTTGCATCAACTCTTTCCTATCAACATAGGAGAGGGGTTCGCTTTGCCTTTGGGAAGTGAGGTTCATATGCCTAATGACTGTAAGTGCCACTTGTGTCAGTGGTTCTTTCATTGTGGAGGGAGAGGGTGAGAATGAGTTCTAGGATGATTGGGAGCAATCCAAATACTGCTAGGAACACACAACACAATAGTAAATGCATAGATTTTGGTGTAGCAGTCCACATCGATGAGGCAATCAAAACTTATAAGGTAAGATGACATTTACAACACTCGCGGATTAGTACGAATGACTACAACATTTGTTACAGCAAGCTTCATGTGAAAGGTCTGTCTGATGTCTGCGAGAGTAGTCTACACACGAGAGATAACGTTAACAACATATACAACACATTTCAATTCATAGATAATGCATTACAACATATGAAATAGTTCAATTGTAGAACAAAGGTTAAAGAAATGTGCATTGCAATTGTTAAAGATCAGTCTTGCAAAAAATACAATACATGTGTGAAAACATGTTGGCATGTTAGTAGGGTTTTGAATTAAGTGAATGTTCCAAGACACATCATTACACCATACATCTCTAACCCTGAGTGTGTCACGTTGGAGCCATTACTTCTCAAAGAAGAGATTACAAACTCTCTTGGCTATGTGGGACGAGTTGAGGTGAAAAGTCCTTTACATGTACAAGTGAGGGCGTAGTTATAGCCAAGGGTGAAAATGACCCTTGTGGTTGTTCAAATACCTCATTACCATTTGAATTCCATCAATTTTCGACTTACATGACTCTTTGTTAAAAGAGTGGGTTTGTTGGACTTCCACATTACATGACATTAGTTGACAATAAGCCCATACTAGAGATGTGGGTGACATGACTCATAATGTGACTCAACATGACTTGACATGACAATGCTGGTGCATTTGTGCTACTACTCGAGTGCATGCTGAGCCATAGTGTTGCAAGGTGATGGATTTCTTCATGGTGTATCATAGCTTCACCTTTGAGTGGTGAAGTGCATAGAGTCTTCTATGGTCCTTAGTTTGCTTGATGATCCCTTAGCATGTTGGTCCTTGATTTCATGCTGGAAGGCTTGATAGGCTCATTTGTGCACGATGGTGCATGTACGTCACGTTTTTTCACTTTGTGTGCGTCATTTCTTAATTTTTTGGTGAAGTTTTCATTCTGCATGTGGTCCCTTTGTTCATCCCATTCATTGTCTTGCCATGTTTGTTGGTGTACCTATATCTGCAGTGACTCATTACGAGATAGAATCAAATCCAAAACCTCCTAGCCCACCATGACATATAATCATTTCAAATGCACATGATCGAGAGAGTAATCAAGGTTGTGAAGCGGGATTATGGCTCCAGGAACTACCGATGAAAACTACACAAGATTCATTGAGTGATGGAGACAAGCAATCTGAGGCAACAATGACTGTCTCCGAGGTCTGGCTCAATTTGGAGGCAAAATTGTGATAATTTTGGGAGGGATAGTATAGGCCACTAGAAGGAAAGGCAGGCATGCTTTGTGCATTTTTTATAATGAACAGGCAATGGGGTTAGACAACTATATTTGTGCAATTTTCGAGAGGGATGAGATGGGCTATATAAAGGGTCAGCAAGCAGGGATTATGCAAATTTTTGTGGGAACTGCGTGGGAGACTAGCAACCAAAATTGCGAAATTCATAAAGGAAAATTCTAGTTGGCTATTGGGTCACTCGAAACCAAAACTATACAATTCCTAGAGGGAACTTCTAGTGGGCTACTAGAGCCACTAGCAGTAGAAACTGTGCAATTCCTTGAGGGAATTGACAGTCTACTATTATGGGCTATTCACAAGGAAAACTGCACTAAGCCTGAGTGGCCAACCTGTTGATCATCTCTAGACAATTTCTAAGTTAAAATGACTGATGGGAAGTAGAAGGCTTGCTCATGAACACTGCGTAATTTCTAAGGTGACAGTTGGTCAACTATTGGGATAATTGACTAGGAAAGATGTGTAATTTTCAGAGGGAGACAGGGACAATAACTTGGTGTTTGTTCGACATATCTACGCAATTTCCTCAGTAAATTTCCTCAGTCAGTTGACTAGGTCAGGTCAGTGGCCTCTACACAATTTTTAAGGGGAGTCACTCCCGAGGTGACTGTCGAGTCTGACTATCCAAGTGGCAAACTTGAGAGTTGATTGAAATGCTTGCATGCAGTATAGCTTAAAAAGACTAGCTTGGTGCTTCTACACTATTTTCGTTCACACTCAATCGAGTCAGTAGTAGGGTGATGGTTCAGCTGTCAGAGGAGATTTTGGTCATCGAAACATCAGCAAAAATGGCTAAGTTTGTGAACAATATAAAGATGCATAGGTGATCATACAAAAATGCACTCACATGACTTGATGATGAAACAACCAAACCATCCAGGCACACATGTTCAACATGATTGACCGATGGCATAATTGATAAGTGTAAGACTCATGATTGATTGTTCATTTAGTGAATATGACTTTGCGCGTGAGTGCGATGGAGGTTTTCATAGAGAAAACAACAAGAACATACGAAACAAAGACTTTGTGCATAAATAGAGCATGGTCACAAACATGACCTAGAAATTAACATGTAGAGACTTGAATGAAGTGGATAAGAAAGAAAATGTAAAGACTAGAGTGAGCTCATGGAGTGAAACTGAGTGTGTGAAGTCATCAAGTGAAACTCTTCAAGGGAGGCTTCAAAATTGGTGCAGACAAAAACTTTGGAAGGTGGTTGTAGCTGCTACAACAACCTATGAACCTCCAGCAATGCTTGGTTCTTCTTCATCGATTGAGTCAGTGTTCTGATAGAAGACATCTTGTGTGTCCTCACTATTACATCCAGAATCTTGAACAACCATGCATACGAATCCTCAATGTGGGTGATGAGCGGAGGGAGTTGCTTGTAGTTCCAGATGGACATCTTCATCTTTTCTTTGTCTAGGTTTACTTGTGGCTTCATTATCTTGTGCAGGTAAAGTTGGGCTCTGTTGTATGTCATTATGCATTCTCGTACATGCGTAATAATGGTGTGGATGTCTCTGAGAGTTCCGGCCATCTTTGCACACTTCTACTGAAAACTGTATAAATGGATAATCGCCTTGTGCATGGTGACTAATATGACATACAATGTCTGCATGGTGTTCTCAAGCGTTGATATTTTAGCAAGTATCAGTTTCTTCATCTCTTCCATAGTGGATCTTATAGATTATTTCATTCTCTGCCTAACGTCTTCTAATTCCTTTTTCATCTGATCATTCTCTACTATCAAGAACTTGACCATTCAGCTCGTGGCTTCTGCATAAGCCTTAGAAGCCTCAGACATGGAAGTTGGATGTGTTCTAACATATGAAACAATCACCCTTTCCTTTATGTGTGCAGATGATGTGTGATCATCTGGGAGCTGATTTCTTCATGCCTATACAATCCTTTGCTATGACTCATAAAATTCCAGATTTTACACATCCATCGAATGATCATCAAGGAGAACAACCTCTCCTTGATCGCTTGACACTGGTTCTCATTTTGCAGATGATGAAGACTATGGGGTGACCTCATATTCTCTTGACATGTGATCTTTGTCTTGGTACTATGGCTCTTGTTTAATATCCATGACCGTTTCTTCAGCCAACTACTCAATCTGCGAAGAAATTTCTTGAACTTGCACCTGGTCACCTTCTTCTTCATTTACTAGTTTCTCTAACTCCTCAACCTTGATAAGCATATTTTCCTCTATCATTGTGCCTTGGCTTTCCTCCTGTTCTTATTTTTCCTTCTCTTCCCTTTCTCTTCTCCTTAGCCCCTGATGTTCTTTCAGCTTCTTTTATGTTCCTTGCAACTTGCTCTTTTCATATTCCAACCTTTTATTCTCTATATTCCTCCATTATACTCTCCTTTCATGTTGTTGCCTCTTTGCTTATATTTCCAAAGGTACTTTCTCAATACAAGCATATTCTTTGAACATGTAGTTTTTCTTACCCTTTCGGTTCTTTGCTATCTTCCTCTTGCATTTTTCATGCATCAATTTTATGCTCATTGTTGTTGTTGTTGTTTCTTCCTATGGTGCTACTACCTATAGTGCTATTTTACATTCTATAGACATGCTAACCTTTTCATTAAGCCTAGAATATTTGGACGAATACCTCCAAGGGTCTTCCTTTGGCCAATGACATGCGCCGTGGATCCATGCATAATACACCTTCACATAATGGTTATTTCATATAATGTGGGGATCATATAGATTGAAATTTTTGTTGCCAAACTCAAACTTCTTCAAGTCCTTTGCCCTGACATCCACATCCTTAAAGCTTTTGATTGCATACAATCCAATCCCACAAAGGAAGAGTAAGCCATGGTGCCTTCTTCCTCCTATGCATTCCTATTGATAAACCTATGGAGATGTGATATCCAACCTCTTGCATGACTAACTTATCTGTGGCAAACCTTGGTAGCACATGATGAGGCTTCTATCCACAAAAAACCTTATGATGGTGCCACCAAGTGAGGCATACCATTATGCAATGTTAAGAAATGTCTACATCACTTTTTGGGACATCCAAGGTGGATCTTTCTCTAACATCATGTTGTAAACTAGGGTGATGAAGTGTTGAGATAGCCTTGACATGAATCCTCAATAGCTGCACTGGGAGAGAAACTTACAATAAATGCTCACGGGATAATCTGATGGTGTTCATGTCCAACCCATGCCAGGAAACTATTGTTGAGCACAAATTGCATCAAGCAAGCATGTGGACATATAGAATCCCATTTTATCATCCTTAGGCAGATTTTGGGCATTACACACATGCATTTTCAGCTAAAGAGCCAACATGTTTGACCAGTTGGATGGCCTTCATTCATTTTCCAATTGAACCAATACAACCACCCAATTCTATGGAAAGGTATCCATGTTCCCTTGACTGTAAAAGAGGAATGAAAATATGATCAAGAGTTGGTAGGACTTCTTGAGTGAATTAGTCTTGTACACCTGATTGGGTGTTGACCTGAACTTTGATGGCTTTTTTACCCAAAGCTCCATGATGTATCTAGTGTTCACATTATTATTGGGAGTATAGAAGAGTGCATCCATGGGGTTCACCGGTTGTGGCAAGTGATACATCTGATGATAGATTTCCATCCTAAAGGTAGCAAGTTATGTTTCACTAGCACTCCTCAATTTCATCGTCTTGGGATTGGTATGTGAGATAATCCAATGAATGATATCCACACATGAGAAGGAGGGGTACGTGCATGCTACCCTATATAAGTCTAACTTGTTGATGTTGACATAGACCTATCAATCTTCCATATCTTACTTGAATTTGCCTCCAAATATGTCAATTTTCCTCTAAATATGTCATTTATTTCCTACGATGTTATCTTCATGTCCTTCTCTATTAGAAACTATGTGTCTAGATAGATTGGTGAGTTCACTGGCACTTCTTCAACTACATCTCCAGTGTTTTTATAAACAATATCCTTTGATCCATCTCTCTTAGAATCCATGTTGGATGTTTTGATGAGAACCTACTCAACAAATTTTGTACCTAGAGATGGAGAGGACACTCATGGCATGAAAAAGTCAGTTTAAACTAAAAATTCACTTCAACGATCAATCATGCAACAAACTAGACAATTACTGGGCAAGCTTGCATAGTTTTGACATTCAGAGATGAGGTACTATTAGCTGGATTTGTGCATTGTGTAGTCCTAACTTCTAGTGAGAGGTGGCGCTTACTAGAATTTCACCATGCATAGTCCAATGTGGCTTGCGGAGGAATAGAACTCAACAATACACAGCTCAATCTGGCTTGATTCTGGCTGGGACTATGCATTGTGCAATTATAGTGGAAAAGACTTTGGGACTGACTCCTGCAACTATGCAGTGTGCAACTGGAGGTATTCACTGGAAACCTCTATGCAATTCTTGGAGCCGAGGGAAAGCCTTAAGATCTAGAAATGCGCAATGCATGCCAGGAAAAGCTAGATCTTGGAGAAGGTAGCCTAGATCTGCCGAAGCGAATATTTTAAATGAGAAAATATGAATTCATGAGTGAAGGATGGTACATATTTGAGTGAATGGTGATGCACATAATTAATACAAATGGAGGATCTAGTCAAACATGCAAACAATAAAGCATGTGGGCAAAGTTACTGTAATAGAGACGGTTAGTGCAAAAACTGGGTTATGCATGCAACACTTAATGAAGTGTTGTACTATTCAATAAACCCCGTTTTAATATATTATAAATTTCTTATGAAATTTATTATATTAAATTAGGGACACTTAGTTCTAAAAAATCCTTTGATTATATTTCTTAAAAAAAAAAAAAAAATAACATAAAAAATGTCATAATCTTAAATCAAAGTTCAATAATTGGTTTTTTTTAAAACCAAGTATTTACCTCTATTATATAAAAAAAAAACAAATTTTAAATAGCCCTCAAGTCCAAATCACACTTAAGCTTTTAAAGCCCTAAGTATTAAAAGGTGGGTTATTTAAATTAAAAAAATCAAAATAATACGCTAAGGCAAAACCCCTTCTATAATTCCATTCTTGATTGCGATATGATATCAGACTCGATGGGATTGTAAACTTCACTTCATTAAAACTTGCATCTATAAAATCGCAAGAACCATTTCCCAACTCCCGTTACCTATCCCTTATGCAGTTTTTATATTCCGAACTTGACAGAGTCATACACTCTAGTTCTTAAATCCCCACATCCATGCAATCACAAGCTCCATAGAATTTATGCCCGTGCCACAAATGGAGATATGTGATAAAGCCTGGACCTAATAGGCTTTTACATTCGAGTTCATAAATTCCCTGCGTTCGTGGCTATCGCAAAAGTTTGAAAAAAGCCTAAGTGCATACTCCTTACTTGTAATGATTATGATATGTGATTATCCCAAGCTCAATATGATCATAAATGCCATTTCATACATTTTCCACATCGATGCAATCCCAAAATCCATGGAACATAATCCATTCCTCTTCCGCTCTGAACACCTATTACGATATGATTTGAGAAGGCTCCCTATGGATTTTGTTTGGAGTACTCTCGAACTAAAAAGAGATTGTGATTATTATAAGTTCTACACCTAGTCTAAAAGTGATTTCGATTTGGTATTTCTTTCTATTTAATCAAAATGACTCATATCTAATCTATCCATATCAATGAAAAAGAAGATTTCATACCCCCCTATGCTCGATTTTAAGTTTCTCGTAGCAGGGTCTAAAATGTGGGTCTTTTTGTCTAGCCCTATATCCACATGTCACTCATTTTTTCTTTCAGACTCCCCTCTTCACAAAACACTTACCACTTTGAACCCCCTTTGAAAAAACTTCTAAGCCTCCCCTTTCATGAGCGTGTATTTTGTGATCTATAATAAGACCCTTCCACTACCGTATCATCTATGACATCATCTACTACTACATTTTTCCACCTAGATCTACCATGTCATAGTGACATTAACCCTCATGTCATCTAGCATATCACAAATCGCAAGTCTTTTGGCCATTTCTTATAGTCTACCACTCCATAACTGTGATTGTGATATTACCGACTATTACAATTGTGATATCTCTAGGTTTTATGATATGTGATAAGATCGTGAATTCACCTCTCTTATCATATACCTCAATTCACATTCCTCTCCATGATGGTTGTGTTCTGGATTTATTATAGTCTACATTTTTTCTTGATTTCCTGCAAAACATGATTTTTTTTCAACTGAACCTCGCTTATTGCTCTCATTTAATTTTTACTTATCGATTCTTGTTTTTCATGTTCAGGTTCAGAACATAAGAGGATAGTTCTATTGATAAGTGGAAGTTCAGTTCAAATAGACGGAAAAACATCTCGATAATCCGATGGATCAAACAAAGCCTATGAAGGAAACAAATCACATTCATAAATTTCTATCAATTTTTTTTTTCTTTAAGCATTATTGAAGGGATCTATTTAAATGCCCTTAATGGTATGCACAATACATTTAGTTGTTTTTCTATTATTTAAGCTTACTTCTTATATGAAATTAAGCTAATTTTATGAACAAAGTCTTACGAAAGATCGTACTATAGTAATTTCATACTTTTCTCAATAGAACGACTTGAACATTGTTGTAAGAATTTTCATAAGGAATTTTGAGAAGTTACATTTCTCTACTCCGGAAATAATCTTTCTAAAAAGGACTAAACTAATGCTATTTCTTTTATGAGATGAGCAACATGCATTTATTATTTCTATCTTTGTGCCTCTGTTTTGTTCATAAATAACTAGTGAATTTATCTTTTTAGATTTCTTATTACACGATATTTAAATAACAATGTTACTTGTATTCATTTTTTATCATGTTGTCATTGATATTTTTAAATACATGTTAAGATATTTTATTTGATATTCTAAAAGTGATATGAGTTATACACATTATTTTGATTAACTATTTCATCAAAATAATCATCTTGAGATATTTTCATTTCCATTGGTGATTTACCAATCTATATTGTCATCTACTAAGAAAAATCATTATAGAGCACATCTAGATAAGTGTTAAACATCCTTGGTTATATAGTAGATTAATGCATATGTTTTCCATTTGATTCATTGCTACAAATCCATCTATTCACTCCAATATATGTTTCCAATATGGTACAGGTGTTGTTCTTGATGGCAACCAACTCACAAGTCAGTTCATATTTGATCAAGGGAAACTCACACTGAAATAGGTAAATCCAAAGGTAACATGGTAATGGTACTGAAGAATAAGATGATGGGACAAAGGACTACATCTCAAAATCAAGAAATTGAAGATTTTTTTTCTAAAGTTGTATACATTGGTTCACTTCCAAATAGCATACACAAGTGGGTTCACAGAACAAAAAGCGTGTATATGTATGCACCCACTTTCTCCTAAGGAAAAGTGGGTATGGGATGGAAAATTAAGATTCATGAATAACAAGGGTCCATACCATGGCATTAGCCCAAAATATTGAGAGGAATAATGGTTACTTGATGATGTCAAAGAATAGCAAATGTTCTAACAATTGTTTTGGTTTGAGGTATTGAGAAACTCTAAAACTACATAAGGAGGAGAAGGTCATAGGGCTAAGTGTACTAGTGAAAGGTTTTTTTTATGAATACTTCTACCTGAATTATATTTTATATTGTGAGGGCCATAGTTGTGATATGATTTGAAATATCTTGTGCACCTTAGGTACAATGTTGGATCACGACCTTGAGACCTGAAATGACTTATCATTTTAAGATCTGATAATGGATGGGTAAAATCTAATTGATAGCACATGTTTTATCCTTTATATGTTATGATATGGATATGTCTAATGTCTGCAATAGCTGCGAAGTTATAAGTTATTATTTGGAGATCTATAAGCTGGTTCATGTTGGTGAAGGTGCGTATACATGCTAGTTTGTCACATCCAAGTAGTGTATGCAAAATAAAGTCTTGTTGCTCAAAGATGCATGATCTATCTAATCGGTGCTACTAGTTTATTATTGTTTGTCAATGATATTTTCATTAGATTTAAAAGTAAAATTGATTGTGAGTCTAGTTCATTGATTGATTGAGTAAGATGGGTGATCTTTCCTGCTATTTATTTAGAACTCTGTAACTTGATAATGGACCTTCAAAATGTCACTGGTTTATAACATTTTTGTTTAAGAAGTTTTATGATTAAGTATCTTTAGAGGTATAAGTAGGTTGGGTTAAAGGAAGTACCATATACATGATGGATGGATTCACTAAAGTAGTGTATACATTCTAACATATGAATTTTTAGGTTGTAGTTGGTTCTGGTTGCTGATGCAATGTCCTGGGTACAACTCTATGTTTTGGTGAGAGTAATCTGATTGTTTAGATTGACTGATTTTTTATAAATGTAGTTGTATTTGATGATTGTATTGTAGTGGTGATTGATGTTACTTATGGGTCCACTATGAAAATTTTATGAAACGTGGCCTTCATATTATATTGGTGTGTACAAGGAGTAGCGAGTTTGAAAATTTATGAAATGTGAACCTTCGAGGAAGACTGAAGATAGTAGCCTTCTGTAGGTTGGTGCCTACTTACCAGTAAACATATCAGCCTGTATAAGAGATAGGGGGTTGGAGCTCACTTTCTGTAGAAGCTGAAAAGTGAGTGAAGGTTATAGTCTTCAGCAGGTAGATGCCTTTGTACTGGAAAAGTCTACACTAGTACAAAATTTTTAAACACTTTTACTATAAGAAGATTGAAGAATCAAGCAACAATAGTGATGTCTTTTTCCCACATTGGGTTTCCACATGAAAACTCCTTGTGTTCATGTGTGCTTCTTATGTGCGCTGATTTATTTTTTTCTTACTACATCTGTTTACTTCTTAGTAAATACATCACACTGTGATTTAAGACAATGAAGTATATTTTTATCAAAATTTTATTATATATGCATTGGTTTCATTATTTATAGGCACTAACATGTGTTTACTGGTTTCAACAAAATAGAATATACAGTTAAAAAAAGGAAAATTGTTATTGTAAAATTAAATCAAC